>CAEFZY010028471.1:0-121608 GCA_903066815.1 Brachyrhaphis roseni
TATATATATATATATATATATATATATATATATATATATATATATATAAAACATCCACAGTCAAGGTCATTCATTGCGTCACACAGTGTCGCACCCTTTGCTCAGATCGGATGAAGTGCCGCAAATCTCCATGTTTCATGTATGGCAGAACAACCAAAGGAAGTCCTTCCTTGGGCAGCATAATGCCCAGCAGAGACAGTATGTTGGGGTGGTGAAAGGCCTTCATGATGATGCCTTCTCTGAGGAACTGGTCCACTTCACCCAAATCTGTGATTCCTGTTATTATCAGATGCACTCTTATTAGCAAAGATCTACTTCAGCACAGACAAGTCTTTTTCACAAACAAACACTGAAAATGTTCAGGAAAAAAGGCAAAGTAATTTGTTCTACACTGTGAAATCCAAACAGACTTCATTATGAAAACACATGTACACTACCTATTTATAGGTCAGCCGATTTCCTTAATTTTGGGAGATTGGTGATCAATACTTTACATGTGAAGCCGATCTTATTTCCCCTTTTTTTCAACCTTGGCAAAGGCCTAAAAATTACTCACCTCAACTCTTTTGCACTCCCGTGAGACAGGTTTGACTAATAGACCAGTTCATTAGGTGCATGTTTGCAGTTAATAATAGTCACCCGACTATTAACAAGTTAGTGACTTTCTTGCCGAGTTGGCAACAGTGACATTAACGACAAAACAAATTGGTATCGGCCAAAAAATCTGAATCGGCAGGTCAGTTTTTTTAAAGATCTGTAATTGGTGATCAGCCACAGAACTGCAATCAGTGCACCCTACTATATATTATCAGCATTTGCTGTTAATATATAAAAGGTTCTACCTAGCATTTCATTTAGAGAGTGATGGTCCAATAATACTTTTGCACAACACCACAAGATAATCTTCAGAACTTTACAGAATGGTGCATAAAGAAAACTCCAGTGATGTTAATTTCCTTTATAAACAAATGCACTTACTGTTTAATGACTTCACAGCGCAATGAATTTCTTGTTTATTGCTATCCAATAGGTATCCGTGATAAACAGTCCCAAAGTGACCTGTGTGAAAAGAAACAGTGGATGAAGGAAACTACAAAGTGAAAAGGGTTAATGTTGTGTAAACAAGACAAGAGATTTACCTTTTCCAATAATTTGCCCCTCCTCGATTCTGAGCCTCTCAGCAGGAATCAGCACATCTTTAACTTCCTCAAGCAGTTCGGTATTTGAACTAACCACTGAGACGTTGTCCCTGGACATTAAAGGGATGGCCAGATGATCATAACTGGAGGCATACATTAAACCATGGAAGGCCATTCCTCCTGAGCCCGATGTCTGGCTCAATGGGTGACCTAATGCAAAAGGTAAAAAAATAAGGAGAAAAGAGACATTTAAATTAACATTTTAGCAGTTAACATGTGCATGGGTGAATTTGCATTCTTTAAATTGATTAATAATTTGTAGTGTAGATGGTGAAATATGCAGGATTTGCAATTTTGCTTTTAGAAGCATTACATTAGTAGAATTGCACCTATCAGGCAACCAAACATGTGGCACAACCAAACATGTATTATTAAATGTAATAAACAAGTCAAACATCAATCAGTAGATCAGAGTTTGCAAATTTACGATTATCCATTGATTGACTCTGATCAGATAATCGAAATGCTGAAATTTACTTTCTCTTTTTATGGAATGCATCACCATTTTGAATGTATAAATGCATCAACAACTGCCATGTCATTTAACAGACTTTCTTTGAGTCTAATTAAAAAAGGAAAGGAAATGAGAGAGTGTACCACAGGCTAGACTCAATTATTGGCCAATTTCAAACATATTATTTATAACTACTTATAATCAGATGTTTAGTCAAGTTCAGGTTTTAGCATTACACATGAATCTTGTGTTACTTTTGTAAAACCTGCTGTTGACATCAAGTAAAAGAAGCTCCCAAAAATGTTTGACCTACTATAAAAAAATCAAAAGAATTATTCATATTATTTGTATTTGTACTTCATAAATCATGTCCAATGTGTATTATGTCTCACTATATCTGTAGTCAGATGTTGGAAACGGGTCAGTCTGGTTGTTCATCCGATTTCGGGGCACCATTGATAAGCTGCGATCTATGATGGCTGAAATAAAACATTTGAAACAACATAAGTAAGTGAAAAGTGAAATTAAAAAAAGAGAACTTGTTCAGACTATTAACACAGTGGGGAATAATAAGCATGTTTTGTTTCCAAACACACAAGAAATCATGGCACTTTTTTAACAGATTGGTCAATATTTCTAGGATCAAATTCAAATGTTTTCTGTAGATTTCCACTATGTTCACCTGTTGCATATTTTCAAACTGATTCATGAAGTTTTTTTTTCTCCTCACCTCTGTCTTTCTTCCTCAGGTATCTCATCACAAACAATGCAAGGCCAGCACCTACAACAAGTGCTGTAATAATGCCCAGCACAATACCTGCAATCACAGTGCTGTTGTTGGTTTTGTCATAGACAACTGTACCAACATAGAGGTCTTTCCCATTTACAGACACCTGCAGCGGCAAAGCAAAATGTTGTTTTGTTTTTTTACCTTTTACTTTGCGTTAAATTTGGTTTAAAGCAAACATTTAATTGGTTTTCTTACCTTAAGTGGTAATCCATTGCTGGGGAAAACCAGGCCATTAGGAATTCTGCAGGTTAACTCATTTAGCAAAACTACATGTTTGCAGGGCTCATTGCCAATGCTCATTGTTATTTTCATGCATTTGGCCACTGATTGTAGTTTTTCGTGCTGTCAGGTATGTAAAAATGATCAAATATTAAACATTTGTATTATTTCATGCATCATAGTTAAGCAAAAAAAGCAGAAATGTTTTTTTTCTTTTTTCTGATAAGATGTTTAAATCTTCATACATGCAGCGAAACTTCATTTCCTCCTGGTTTCAGAAGGAAAATGTTGTCCTCTTTTTCCTGCTGGATGACATTGGCATCTGCGTGATAGGTGAACTTTGTCTTATTGAAAATATTTTGTCCATCTATGAGAATTGAAATGGTTCCAACATTAAATTCATCCTCTGCCGTCTGTGCTGAAAAGGCCGGGGTTTGGCACTCCAAGTACGTGGCATTTCTTGAGCTGTTGCAGTCCTTGAGTAAAAACGAACAAACAAACAAACAAAAAAACATGTAAATGTTTAAAATCAAATCCACAAGTACTGGTTTATTTTTCACATTTCGGTTTGCTTAACTGATCAAAGAGTTGACTTACTTGCTGAAGAGAAAACTGAGAATTTTCATGTGTATACCGAACCACGACGCTGAGGCCTGAATCCAGATTCTGACCTGTTATAACCAGCTTGGAGCCGCTGCGTGGCAGGATAGGCGTTATTAACACCAATAACATTGTGATCATTTCAATTAACAGAAACTACATTTTTTATGCTAAAGTTTAAGTTAAATTTCCTACTGATACAGCAGTGAATGTACTAAGTGAGAATCCCACCTTCGAAAGCTGCAATGGGGATAGATAGAGGTGATGACAGAATTTTCCTTATAGAAAAACGTTTTAGCCGTCATCACTTCAAGGTTATCAATTACAACTTTCACCGGCACTTCCCCAATGCTTTCCGCAGGTGATGTGTTACAGATTATTGAAGACAAATCCCCTGTTTCCTTGGGATCACTAAAAGAAAAAAAAATATTTGGTAAAACTGGAAATATGTGATGTAACAGTGTTCCAACAGTCAGCAAATTTCCGATAAGATTTAGAAACCTGTGTGGCTCACCTTGGAACCAATGTGCATTTTCTGTCTGCAAATAGAACCTGTCTTTGGTTCCCAGAGTAAAGATGTTTGCCTAGGACAGTAACTGTTGTTCCTCCAAACATGGGACCATGGCTAGGCTTGATGTCTGTTATACTTGGCTCCTGATAGAGGTAGATGAATTTCTTTTAATTTCAGTTATTTAGATGAATTATCTGGATATTTTAGAAACTTTAGAAAAAGCCATTCTTACCACAACAGAGAAGCCGGACATCTGAACTGTGCCTTCAATGGAGTAGTCGCCCTCCACCTCTTCCTCGTGTATTTCCAGGGTGATATTCAGGTTTTGGTGTGGTATTTGTTCATTAATTTGGCACACTAGCCTGTGTAATAAGCATGTAATCATTGTTTTAAAAGTAAAGTATTTCAATGAAGAAGAGATAGAAATCATCATTATCTAGTCGCTGCTACAACACCTGAGTAGAACTAGCATACATTTAACATGATGGTGCATTTATATTATGTTAATGTTAGTTTATAAAAACTGAACAAGTTAGCACCACAATACATTAAAGATCTGCTGTTACTGTATCAACCTTCCAGACCTCTCAGGCCTTCTGGTTCAGATCTGATCTGATCCCAAGAACCAACAAGGAGAAGCAGCATTCAGCTCAATAAGGACTGTCAGATCTCCTACTTGTCAAGTCAGAGAAATACCATCTAGTTTCATCATGTAGCTTTAACATCACATAATCTAAATAAATGACCTGTTGTTAGTTGGACTTTTAATTAAAGCTGCACAAAATAACAAATGGCAATTATAACAGAATATTAGTGTGAGCAACACTGGTCTCAAAATCATTGTTTGAAATTTGGTATAATATCATCTTCTAAGTGTCATGTATGAAAATTATGCATGCCACTAACATTTTGGAGTTGTTAGACTTTCACTGCCTTCAATACCCTCTACGTATTTTTTAGGTGAAGTGTTAAAGGGCAGAAAAACTGATGGGGACAATGTGATGAAGGAAAAAATTAAAAGATTTTTGGAAAACTGTGGTTCATTACATTAATACAAAAAACTAGTATTCCCATTCCAATGTACAGCAGCAGGATCACACTTTCATGTTTTCCTGATGGTGTGCCACAATGTTTGGGTAGCCCATAATCCCGATATTGACAAATGCTCTAGTTGAAGTCGACAAACTATGGTTACACACTTAAAGTGAAAAAGCTGCCTGAAGTTATCACTTGAGTCAAAAAACAATAAGTTGAGCATTTTAAAATCTTGACCACATGGTCAAGTGTTTAATAGAACAGAATTTTTGTATCTCAAAACAAAAAAAAACATTTCCAAATATTCTACTGAGTTCCTTACTTTCATGAGGGAAGTTTCAAAAACTCCCAATTTAAACCAGTATCATTCACAATAAGCATTAGCTAACAGTGGCAAACAGAAAGCAGTGGAAGCAAAACAAAAGCTGAAAAAACTAATCCTACTGCCAGTGTTTTGTGTCTGTGCTTCTCACACTGTATTGTTGCTTTTTTTGGGCAGGACAGCACACAAGGCTCCAGAGTCCACTCTAATGACATGTGTTCCCCCGCTGATGATGGCTGGTCGCCGAGACAGAAACTCTGAGCCACACAGTGTCACCTCTGTCTCCCCTCCAGCAGGAACCGTTTTTGGAAAAAACTACAAAATAAAAAGAGATCATATCTGTGCAGTGGTGTAACAACAGCTGATACAGCAATTTTCTAATGGATTTTGTTTGAAATCTGTACATCACATCAGTTAATTAGTTACAGTTTGCAGCCTATTACCTGAGTTAAAGTAGGTGCACACGAGTCTCTGTTCCAGGCGGAGGTACACTCAGACTTCCTGGAGCACTTTCCAGAACACCAGCCGCAGTTCATGAAGCGTGGAGCCGTCAAACACGTAGGGCATGTCAGAAAATGATCACACCCTGGTCCTGTAGTAGGCACCTTGAACATCTTGTTTAGGGAGAGAAGAAGATAAAAAAATAAAATAAAATAGAGAAATCCCTTTGGGATAATGTGTGCATATAGTAAATGTACCTTATTTCCTGCAGTAAAGATAAGTGATTCCTCTGAGTACACAGCTGCTGTTCTGGATATTGCTACCTCACCCACGGAATAGTTGGCAAAAACTATTGGGTTTTGCAGAGTGAGAATCACCTACGACCAATTAAAAAGTAAAGGGCAGCATTTTACATATTGTTTAATACATTGACACATATTAAACAAAATAAGTGCAACAACAGCCTGTTACCTGTAGTATCCTGCCATCTGAGGTGCCAAAATGACCGATGGTATGATTTTCTATGATGCTGACCAGAACAGACGTGAACAGGACGTCTCTCATCCTGCTGTTGAATATATCCAGTCTGTAGTGTGGCTTAGAGACCAGTGTGGCTTTATGTTTGCATGTGTAGTTTCCTTCAGACTTCTGCAGAAGCAAAAGACCCACAGTCGCTCAAATTAATAATTCAATTAATTTCGAAATCTTGGTTGATATTGCTTCAATAAGCAATTAACTCCTATACAGATGCATGCCAGTAAACTAGAATGTGATTGACTTTTGAGGTGTGAAGAAATCCCAAGTTAGTTAAATAGCAGCATACAGATCATCTGCATTGTTGAGGATGGTGTCCCTCATATTCTTTTTAAAAATACTTTATTAATTCTCTGAATTTAAGTAAGGTAAGCTTTCCAGTCAGCAATGCCACTGTCAGAGAAGCAGGTATTGTTACCTCTGGTGCCAAGTCCTGATCCAAATTGAAACAGGAATTTCTGTGAAGCACAATGTCCTTTAAAATGGCTGGGTAATCATCTATGCGGACTTTGAACTTAATTACACCGGACCAAATCTAGTTTTAGACTCATTAAATCATCTGTGCATAGACATTTATCTCTCAACTTCTGGCAAGTTGGATTCTGTGTCTCTCTACTCTTCCTCCATACTCTGGGACCTTGATTTCCAAATGAAATGCAAATTTTACTGTCAAAGTAAAACATGACTTTGGACCATAAAGCACAAGTTATTTCTTTTTCTCTTTGGCCCGGGTTTAAAAGTAGCTTAACACAAGGAATGTGACTGTTTAATCCTATTTCCTGGACATATCTTATTTGCTGGGCCATGAAACACCTCTGTAACTTAGAAATCTCCTCCAAATTTCTGAATGGCATTTACCTCACATTCTTCAATGTGCCTTGAGCTCTTTAATTTACTTAACTTACACACTTTTTATTCCCCTAAGCTTTCCAAATATTTCTTGAATACAGCACTATTTTGTGAGCAGCCAGGTTCCATAGCAACAAGCTTTTGTGGCTTACCCTTCTTGAGAGAGTGTCAATGTCAGTGCAGAGCAACCGTTAAAGTAGTCGTCTTCCAAGGGGTCAAAAAGTAACATTTCTATATTAGTCTCAATTCAAATGAATTGAGACTAATAGAGGACAGAAGAACTGCTTTTTGAAGATGTTCTAATTCACTGACATCAACCTATATCTCCCATGCATTCCCTCTAAAAAAGATGACTTGAAGAACAAAAGAAACAAATCTGATTCATTCATGAATTTAAAAAGTCTTCTGGCTTTGGGGTCAGCTAATGGGAGGAGCCTCATGAAAGTTGTAAAAAATCATGTTCCCAACTATGTTGACTTAGTGACTGTTTCTAAGTGTAGTTTGTTAGGAAGTGAAACTACGCTCTGTGCCTCCAAGGGTACTTAAATGAGTGCGTCACAGAAGTTTTAACAGGCTGCCAGAAAGTTAGGTCATGGTGGTTAAAACACGTTCCTTGTTCAAAAAACGCAGGATCTGTTAAACTAATAGTAAGCCTTCCACTTCCAGGCAGTAGCTGACCTGTCCCGTCATGCTGTAGCTTGCTTATTTCACAGAGTAACTTGTTGGCGGCTTTTCAAACTGATGGTTGTTTGGCATTGCTTGTATTTTTTTCCTTTGTTGATCCTCCTCCTAGCAGAGGATGGTGTTAATCTCACAGCTCAATATTTATTTGCCAAATTCAACATCTAATACATACACTGATTGACTGGTTAAAAAAAAAACATTTGCATTTTATTCCTGCTTCACAGATGAGTTGTATGTGTTTTGAACTTGCAATTCTGAGGACGACTGTTTACTCTGATTACGTTTCTGTGAATCTGAGAGACTTACTGCTATAAAATCCTTCCATGCTCCAACATAAATCCTATTTCATATTACTCAACTGAGATGTTAACTCTGACCCTCCTCTTGAAATTCCAGCTTTTATAAGAAGGATTAGTAACTTGCATTTGTTGACATGACACTGATTCCTGTGGGTGTTCACACAGCTGAAAAAGCTCAAAGGGCACATATGGAAGTTCATAAAAAGGAGAAGCCACTCCTTTTTTGTAACAATCTGCAACCCAATTACTGAAGCCTGTGCCACTCGGGGCTAAACTAGACTGATTTAAGGTGTTTGAATTTGGCAATTTAATTTTTTCCTAATGTGCTTGAAAATAAGAACAGAGAAGTTGGAAGAAGATAAGATGTAACACACTGGCTTGTATATCAATGTTGTTCTAAAATTGATTCTCATTAATGTGAAAAACTTGGTTAAATGAGGATGTATTATTCCTTTCCAGAAATGACAAACAAATTGTAAATACTCAACTTTGTGTAAATACTAACCATTTAATCTGATAAATTTTTTATGCTTTCGTCTGAGACAGAGTCAAACTTGAGTTAGAGACATATCAGAGTAATGATGTGTCAATGTGCAGGTTAGGATACTGACTCAACAACCACTCCCTGTTCTCTCACTTGTGTCTGCTCTTCCTCGCTTTTTTCACATAAGCAAACAGACAGATAAACAGCGCCTTCCAAAACTTTTCCTACATACTGTACATTCTTTTTACATTTCATCAATGCCTCACATCATCCTAAAGACAGTCATACCCATGGAAAAATATCATGCTGTGAGGATGTTTTCATTTTTTTTCATTCATGACAAGGTAGCAGATGAATGAAACAAAACACAGGACAACCTGGAAGAAAACCCGTTAGATGGTACAAAAAAATTGAGTCTGGAGCAGAATCTCAACTTCCAACAGGAAAATAGCCCTAAAAAAATACAGTCAGAGCTACGCTGGAATCCGTATGCCAGAAGTTTGCAACCTGCAGTTTTAGCGCCTTGGAGGGGTATTTATTATTCCTGATGTTCAGATTTCCTTCATCAAGTGCCTGTGGTGCAAAACTGGAAGCCTCACTGCTGTGTTTACAGGTGGCTTCTATTGCGTAATGTTTATCTGAACATATCACTTCCTGTCTACGCACAGAGCGACCTGTACATCACTTTGTTGACACTGAGACATAAAAAAGTTACTCACTTCGTGCAGACAGCTCTCACACAGCTGGAAGTGGCAGAGGCCTCTGGACAGTTGCTCCGGTCCTGAGGTACAACATGCCTCCACACCCATATCAATCGCATTGTTAATTTTTTTCAAAGGAAAGGCGCAGAGGGCTGAGGTCGCCTGACGTTCCCCTTGCTCGTTGACCACTGTGAACACCCCGTACAAGATGTTATCCCTTTCAGTGACCCTCAGCTCTTCGGCCAAGTCCTTCCCTGCATGCCCAAAATGGGCGGCCTGCAGCCCGTTATACACAATGTCTCTGTAGCTACTTCTTTTCCTGCGCTTTGGTTCATACCGGCACTCCAGCACCACCTCTCTGTACATCCATACCTCTGGAGTTGAAATAGGCAATCGTCCCAAATGGGTCTGAAAGGCCGAGTTGTTCCTGGAGGGATCTTCCCTCTGCAGGGACAGAAAGTAGACAAACTCTTCGGTGGAAAAACTGTAAATATAGTCAATTTTGTAAGAGTTAAGTAAACTGGGCAGCACTGTCAGCCCATCCATGATTTTATAGAAGCCATCTTCAGTTGAAAGCGGCCTTAGCACTGAAATCGACCTCCGAGGATATTTCTGCACCACTTTGTCATTGACGGAAGCTGCTACAAATAATAAAGCAGTGTCTCTGTCCTCGACGAAGGTGACTTTAGTGCCAAGAGGACTGGCTATGCAGTCAGGACAGTCCGTAAGAGAGTTCTGCTCTTTTTTGTAAAAGCAGGTAGGTTTAAGTTTTGGTTGACGAAAATCGATGCGGTAACATATACCATACTGCGTGCTTCCACAAATGTATAAGTATGAATACAAATCTGCAACAGGATCCAAAACAAGAACCGTGTTGTCTGTGTCCACTGGGTCCTCCGGATCAGTTTCTATGTCACACACTGGACAGATTTCACAGTCAGAGCTGCCTATGGGTCCAGTCTTCAGCTCCCATTTTTTTCCCATGGAATCAGTAACTGCAACTACAGCATTCTGACATCCAAGATACACTTCTGTTTCATCTGATTCCTTGTTTACCACAATGTTCTGTATGATAGTGTTTGTTTGGAAGTAGGGCAGAGAGTACTCTACACTGAAATTCACCAACCCACGGTGAAGAGAAGGACATTTTTGCTGTCCTGAAGCAATTTGTGCTTGTATCCATATGCAGATTGCCAACAAGGCAGTCACAGTGACCATCTCCACGTCACAGTCCACTTTGACTGAGCACTACCTGCAAGACACTTTCCAAAAAGAGAACATTCTGGAGAGGCAGCAGAGGCCCTGTGGGAGAAAACACAGCAGGAATGTTGAGATTTAACAGACAAGAGTGCCATAACATTTTTTTTCAACATTCAACAGTGATACACAAACTCAAACGGGGGTGGACTGAGTAAACCTTCGTCATTTCAACTAAAAGTGGGAGAATTGTCAGGCCAAGTATAAGCAAATAATTATTAAGAGAGGCACTGAAACTAATAGTGCTACGAAGTGTGGGTTGAGACAGTGGCAAACAAAAAAAAGGACTAGGGAAAAGATTAAATCAAAAGTGGAAGGGTACTTGTTGCAACATGTAGAACAGCAATGGAAACTTTCAGGCCTGCTTAGTTACATTAAAAAAATACTGGCTAATAACTTGACATTACGTCCTCTACTGGCCGCGGATTTTATTTTTCAACAGCTTTCTTTTTCTTTATATGATAATCATGTTGAAATTAAATAGTCTAATGATATGACTTTGATCATAAGAAATTTTAAAATGTGAACTTTGTTTTGATTATGATACATTAACAATCTAATTTAACCAGTTTAATTGAACAGTTTAGCTTTAAGTTTATTCAAATCTCCTCCAGGAAAGTAAGAAAATAATCTTACCTCAGTCGGAAAGTAAAGAATTAGCGTTGAAGCCTGTCCTACTTACTCTAAATTGTATTCCTGTCGGGTTGCGCTTTCATAAGAGATAAATGTTCAATAAGACCGAAGCTCAAATCTGGGACTGGATCCACCTGCCAGCGTCACAGTATCACTTACACAGAGTGTCTGGGAGCGAACTGCTTGTTGAAACTAAACCAGCAGCAGTATGAGAACTCAGACAGGATCTCAGCCTTCAAAATAAAAGCGCTCATCTGCTCCTTAATGACAACAAAACTGTATTTGAGTTTAGGGGTATTTTGGGGTTTTTATTTACTATTTTATGTATTAAACCATGCAAGCGCGCATACATGTTCCAAATTAATATTTAGAGATAGCATTGAGAACTGGTGTTTAGTATAAGATAGTCGTGGTTTATTTTATTAGGATTACAGACAGGAAACTCATTCTTTAGCCCGGCTGACTTGATTTTATATTGCACGTCTGGGTGCTGTTCTGTCAAGCCGCACCCGCAATAAGGAAGTATAAAACGCTTGCGAAATTTGCCCACCTTTAGAGGAAAGTATCCTTATGGTTTCCCTCATAAGATGACACCAAATTATTCTCAGCAATGTTTTGCCATACAGGCATGCAGGCGTGGGGGGAAAAGTTAGTTCCTGAGCAAAGAAAAGAAAAAAAGGGGGCTCTGCCAAAAATGGATTTCTTTCTCATGAGGGATGGGATTTTTACTCCTGCCAGGAAATTATGGGAGGAATGTTTACTCTCCTCAAGCAGACCCCCTTTTTCTTTAATATAGACTCAAAGAAAAAAAGGAAAAAGAGGAGCTAAATGTCAGTGTTGGGTCAGCTGGAAAAGTTAACTTGTTTATGTAAATCAGGCATAAAATAAGCTTTACATTCATTGTTTTTTATTGTTCCCTAACATTCTAAGTTTCTTTATGAGATGTCATTCATCATAACTTACCAATTGCAAGTGCTATTGATAACTTCATGTCTAATTTGACATCTAAATGTTAATCATCAGCCCCGGAATCCAAAGTTCAGTAAGCTGTATTGCCTCAGGGAAGAAACACTATAGTGTAATTTTTCAAACCACAACATTCCTGGGCCAATTCTAAAAGAGAAAACATTCGATAAATACTACGAGATTACTGGAACAAAAAGAGACATAACACCCAAAACTATGCTTCTATTCAAGGGCAAGCAACCATGCAAGGCACAAATTGTAATGCAACAAGCCCTTAAATAAATATATCGTGTGCTGAATCAAGCAGAAATGCATGCGAAATGCTGTACCACAGAACCTAAAACTGTATGCAATATTATGCGGGAAGAAAATGTGTCTCCAGAGGGAGAGTCACAAAGAAAACTACCCTGTACCCGGCCTCTACCCCCACAGGAGTTTAAACATTTTTTTAGTTTGTCTGTCTGGAAATGTAGTGAAGGTCTATCATAGGTCAGAGAATATTTAATGTTCAGTAAACGTATTGGACAAACTTTTATTCTTCACAATAAATTTATTTGGACAAAAATGCTCAACTAGGAACAAATTTCTGTTTTGTGGGAAAGAGAAAGGAAATGAAAAAAAAAGTAAAAAGTAGCACTATTAGAGTAACTCTATTAGAATAAAACATTTAGCTATAATAAATATTGCTGAATAAATAGATGATGCAAACTCTTTAAAAGTGACGTAATGTTGCCATAACAAAAATAGTAATCATCTAAGATTGTACAATACAAAGCCTTATTATGACTCACTGCAGCTTTTCTGCCATTGTTGAGTGCAAAGTACTGATTGTGTCTGTTCCTCATTTCATCCCACATTAGGATTGTCAGTTTCCTTCCATCTGTCTCAGCATAACTTCATTAGCTGATGCACTCAAATGTCAGCAAAATAAAGAAAAAACATAAAAAACTGATTGTGACAGAGTTCTACAGGAAGTTGTGTTGACAAGATTTCTGACAACTCATCATCATTTAAACATATGGTTTAACGTTTATTTTCTACAGAGATTCAGATCATAATTTAAAGAAGTTTTTTTGTCCAAATTAAAAAAAAATAATTAGTAAATATTTATGCAATTTCTATGCAAAAAAAATGTATTTTGAAATTTTTTAAGCAGATTGTTAGTTTAAAATCATTTTTTGTTTCTATGATGACTCTCTCCTTCTCTTTCAGGTCACCTTGTTGTCATGTGTTGCCATGGAAGTGCACCCATAAGTGGTGCTGACAAGGAACAGGTATGTTCAATCAACCTCACTGGGAAAAAAAAAAAAACATTGACAGGAGAGAGTCGGCTGGCTTGTGTAAATATGTAAATATTTGTTTTCTAGAGATTTAATTTAGCCAAGAGTGTGTGTGGGTGTGTGGGTGTGGGTGTGTGTGTGTGTGTGTGTGTGCTTACAGAAAGTATGAATTTTGTCTCCACCGCTTTTAATAAGCAGTAGGCTGTACTGCTTTAAAAACTGGGTGGTCTGAAACAGGGTGTTCGTCTTTTTTATTGGTGGTTGAGGAAGGTTGAACTCACATCATTTGGCTGTCAAAATGTAAGAAAAATCTTTTTTTTTAAATAAATATAAAAAGTTCAGAGCAGTGCAGCTTTGGATCCTATCTGATTTGTATTTTTTTTGGGTGTGTATTTTTATGCTGCCCTGGCCATTTTTAAGCATGAAAGGTTTTGACTGCCTTCACACCTTACATTTGCTATGTCAAAAAACACAAAATGCAATTTCTTTGCTTCCATTAAATTCAATTAAAATGACAGGTGATTAAACATGTGATGAATTATTAAAATCATGACAGCAACGGATGTAAACAAACACTCTTTATCTATCAGCCAGCTGCTGAGCTTATTTGGTTATTTGTTTGTTTCTACAGTGTATAAAAATATCTGACTTTGTTGGCTATGGATTACATGAATTAATCTTAATGTATTTGTTTTGTTTGATTTATTTTACTGTTGTTCAACTTGTAAGTTTTAGATGTTTGTAAATAAAATAGCTTTGACATTGACTTTGGTTATCACTTCTGCAGTGTTCTAGACTGGTCCACAAACCAAAACATGCTGAAAAAAACAAAAACAAAAAAAAGCACAGGGTCGTCTTGCTGACCATGTTGAGGAGTCTGAATATTTGAAGGGCATGAAACATTTTTAACACAGTGGAAGTGGGAGAGCTCCTGGGGTGTGTAATTTATTCAGCTGTGCTCATACATTTATGTTACAGACTGTCAGTAAACGCACCAGAGAGAAGACTGAGATGCAAGTGCGCACGTGTGTTGTAGAGAACAGATAACATCCAGAGACAGATTGTCACCATGTATTGCTGTATGAGAAGCATTTCATATGCTTTCGTACGCTTTACTAGTCAAGTATTACTTGACTAGTAAAGCAACTTCAACTCCAATTCAGTGTATTTCTTTATAAAAATGCAAACATCACAGGGGGTGCATACACAGGACAGTAAAAAAAAATAAATAAATAAAAACGCAGAGGGCTTGTCAGGAAGGCCAGGTCTTTCCTCTGGGCTATAATGGGTGAAGGATGGTGGCCGGGTTCATGTCAATCAAAAACAACTTCTCGTACCTCCTGGGTGAAACTGGTGATACTTAGAGCAGATCCTCCTGTCACAGAATCATACACTGAGGGAAGCAGCACTGGCAGACATCATACATGCAGGAAAAAGTCTTATTCTAAGACAATGATGTTCTGTAAAAACATGTCTTTTTTTTTGTTGGTCTCATTTTCTCTCCTTCTAATTTTACAATTTCACAGGTGTATCATGTTTTCTCATTTTGCAACTCTTTTAGACTCATGGGGCAAATTTTCTTTTGTACATTTGGTTCTGTCAGAGGGATCAAATTAGCAACCATTTAAGTAATAATGCTGTAATACTGTTATTATGGAGAATGCAGCCTGAAAGTGTGACTACATAGTGGCTTCACTACATTAGCCATCAGCGTGCTGTAAGATTGCTTTTAAAATGTTAGTCAGTCAGAATACTCCAATCAGGTCACCAGTTACTGGTCAGCTTGGTCAGTGATCTAGAACTAAACTTTGACTTGACTTTTGACTTTGTGTCACCATAAGCATAGCCTCAGTCACTTAGTAAGTGTGACTCAATATACATTAACAAGTTTAGAGACCAGAATTTTATCCAACTTACAGCACTGAGTGCTCACTATTCACACCAAGACGCAACAAAACATCCCCCAAAAAACAATGTGACAGTCTACACCTACTTAAAGTCCCAACAATAACATAGTTCAAGTTACATCAGCAATGTTACAGCTGAGCTATTGTTGTCTTGTTTGTTGCGAAGGTGACAGCCATCTCTGCTTCTTTGATGCTTATGCTTGTCTTCCCTCTTTGCTCTCTATCAACGTTCTTTCTCTTTAGCTACCAACGTATAGCTGGGCAAATCCCTCTGTTTTAGAAGATAACTTAAAACCTGTGAGATAACGCTACTGACAGGCTATGTCAAAAGTCTTTGTGTGTGCTGTGCTTCTTTTGGTTTAAAAAACTCAGATTTGAAGGCTGTTTTAATTACCCCTCTTACGTAGAGTTATTTTTACTTCATGAATGAAAACAGGCAGCTTGGTTTCCCTGGAGTAAAAAGCTGCTGTGTCGTGTGTTCGATGTGTCAAGGCTTTCTGCTGAAAGCCTGATATACTTTTTGAAAAAAAAAAGAAACAATAAAATGTTAAAAATAAAATGTTAAGAATACATGAATGATGTTTGCATTGGGATGTACATCAAAAGGAAATGTTAGAATGCAAGTTTTAAAAGAAATAGTTAAGAACATACAGGAATAAACTGATAATGTATGCTTTGAGGTTGAACACAGTGCTTTATACACCAATAAGAGGATTTTAAAATCTATCCTCTTATAAACATGAAGGCAGCACAATAATATAAGGACTGGTATGCCATTTTCATAGTGTTGGTCAAGATTCTGACTCTCACTGATTTCCTTTCAGAGTCAGCTAAAGAGAATTTGGTCTAATTTTCTAAAAAATAAAAGCATGCATTAGTTTCTCTGAGCTCAGATTGACAATCTTTTAAGACAGTGGCATTTTGGTTTATTAAAATGTGTCTGAACAGTTTAAGTCTGAGTCCATAACCTCTCTTTAATTTCCAGCATGGTTTGTAGTTTTAAAAGTCTCACAGTTAGGCACTAACATCATTTTAGGACCAAACACTATGTCTTCTGTCTTTTCTGTATTAAAGAACCTGTCTCACATTTTTCTTTTCTTAGCAAAACATAATAACTAAAATTTTTTCTTAGTTTTAACCATTTTACTAAATAAATTGTGAAACTTTTTATAACTCTTACTGTCCTTTCCACATTTAGCAACTTTTAAACATCTAAATATTATTTATTAAATAAAACTCAGAAAATGCATAAATAAATTTACTGTGAAGTAGAGAAGACATTTGGTGACGTCTTATCTTAAACTCGGTGTAGTTGGACTTTGAACTTGCCTGGTATCTGGAAAGAGTACAGATTATTCTGACTTAAGTCAAGCACAGAGACAGATCTTTCTTCAAGGAAATAGCTCCAATGACATGAGTGATGATATTTTATTTTATTAGCAAAAACAAAAAAGTCAGCATATCTTGATTTTTATTAGAAGTCCTGATCCTCCCCCTAGTGGCCAACATACGAAGGCACACAAGGAAGGATTTTTTAAATATTTTTTTTGTGAAGTCACTGAGGAGGAAATCAACTGAAACGAAAGTGAAATACCGGTAGTTTTAAATTCCGGTCATTAGCTCCAAAGTCAGACCTGCAGACTTTGATCTGTTCCTGGTTTGGGTTGCCTGATCGCCTTCGGAAGGTTTTTATCCAGCTTTTTTTCCCTCCCTGTAAAGTCACGTTGTTTTGTTTCAGACAGGAAACTGTGTGATCAACATGGCAGGAGCCGGTGAAATCGATGAGGGATTCTACTCTCGGCAGCTGTAAGTAACAACACTGCTGTTTAGAGGGAGACTTTAAAAAAGTGCTCAGCTCATTATTATTCTGGTTGGTTTCTGGCACAGGTATGTTCTGGGACATGAGGCGATGCGCCGGATGGGCACAGCTGAGGTCCTCATTGCAGGGATGAAGGGGCTGGGAGTGGAAATAGCCAAGAATGTGATCCTGTCTGGAGTAAAGTCTGTCACTGTTCAGGATGAGGGTCAGGCGGAGTGGTCTGACCTGTCCTCACAGGTACTATCTGCTGGCTTTTAGGATAAATACATTTAATAAAAACCTTAAATAGTAGAGAACTTCCTGCTTGGGCATTGACTTGCCAGACCTGATCGCTCCGCATTTTTGAATACCTGTTAGTAGAGTATTGTAGTGGATGAAATGGCAGATCTTAAAAATATATTTTTCAAATTTCCTGTCCTTCCTCCATAAAGGTTGATAATAAAAAGAAGATAAGTTCGAAGGAAAATGTCAGTGACTGAATGCAACTTTTACTTTCATTTATGACAACATACCAGACCAACCCTTGTTGTTTTAGTTATAAACCAGCAGCAGAAAAACAGTCAGAAAATAAATAAACATATCTGAACATTAATCTGAAGCAGTTTATTTCTTTTTTGCTTGTATGAGAGCCAGCAATAAAAATAAAAGGTGTTATCATATGTCATTTTACAAGAGAAATTGATCCAATTTATATGTCATCAGATAAAACCAAATTAAGTCCAAGTCAATATGATTCAGTTGGGGTTATTCCAACACGACTCAGTCAGATTATAGAGGTGCAGGTCAATCCAATGTGATCAAATTCAGTTACAAGCAACGAGATTCAGATCCAGTTCCCATTCGATTACAATAATCCAGTTTCAAAAGAACCTGGAGTTTGATTAGATTAAATTGAGATCAAATCATCAAACACCCAACTACAAAACTAAAATTTAATTGTTGCCAATTTAATCTAGTTATATGATAAATAGACTAGGCCAACATAGCTGTAATACATGGTGTTATTTTTCAATTAGGAACACTCCAGGTTGAGTTGTAATATAAATCTACCCTTACAAAATTCTAATCCAGTCTCATGTAGGGGCAGGTGCTGTTGTATTTATTCTATTCACACCTCGATGCTGTTTTTAGTCATGTTTTATCACATTTTGCGTCATATTGTGATGATGTCTTGATTGCAATCTGTTCACTAGCATGTAGTAGTTATGCAGTCAAATTTACATCAAATTATATACATTTCTTTTCAATCCAGTTATAATGCAGTAAGATTCAGATCCAATTAAATTCAGCCCACTTCATTCTTGTCGTAAATTCAGATCCATATGTTGTCCAAAATATCTCAGCTGCAATACAGTCAGATCCACAATAATTTACATACAAACCATTTCAGTTCAGTTACAGAAAATGTCAGTGTGAACATTTTCCTTATTTCTCTGAGATCAGAGCAAAATCAGGGATTGAGAGATGAATGTTAAATCTGAAACACTGAAGCCATCTTATTTTCATCTTTTTCTACATTCAGTTTTTTCTGCATGAGTCTGATCTTGGTCAGAACCGAGCCACATCGTCCATCCCACAGCTGACTGCGTTGAATCCACATGTGCGTGTGTCAGCGCACACTGGACCACTAAATGAAGACCTTCTTCAAAAATACCAGGTGTTGTTTCATACATTCTCTGATGGTACATAAAGACTTCAACTTTGTCACCTGTAACAATAATGAGCAGAGAAATTACTTTCATTTGTTTAAAGTATGTCGATGGGTTTAACTTGCAGCTTAACACTTGTCATTCTTCCAGGTGGTCGTCCTCACTGACTCCTCGCTGGATGATCAGAAGCGTTTTGGGGAGTTCTGCCATAAACATGGAATTAAGTTAATAGTCGCAGACACAAAAGGGCTCTGTGGGTAAGCGGGTGCATGCATACAGTGTGCAGTGAATTTGATACAGTGTTGATGAAGGATGTGTAAATTTTGATATTTATTTGCAGCCAGTTGTTCTGTGATTTTGGAGAGCAATTTGAGGTCTTGGATCGGGATGGAGAGATGCCTGCATCGCTGATGATTGACCGAATCACTAAGGTAGAAATGACCTTATATTTTTAGCAATCACAGTTCCTACTTGTGTAACACAACATCATGTTTAATGTACCATTTGACAAAATGTAAATATACTATTTAAACAATAATTTTCACAATTTTACGATTAAACTTTAATACTTCGTTAGAGTGACACAGTGGACCTAAAATGTGCTAGAATAATACTTTTGTGACCATTTATCTTTAGAATATTTTTCTTCGATTTGTTGGCATTTATTTCAGGACAATCCTGGAGTTGTCATCTGTGCAGATGACCGGAAACATGGACTTTTTGATGGCACTAAGGTTATTTTCTCTGAGGTCCAAGGCATGACAGAACTCAACAGTATGGCCTCTGTGGAGATCAAAGTCTGCGGTTGGTGTTGCTTAACTAAAAACACTTTGACTTGCTTTTTATTTTCTTAATTGGTTGCAACACTCTTGCCCCATGATACTGCTGAGTCACGTTTCATTCTTCACATGCCTAACCCTCAGGAGAGGACCAAAGTCAAATGCTCCTTATGTTTCTCTCTGTGTTTTATTTGTCACCTCGATCACCAGGTCCGTATTCCTTCAGCATCTGTGACACTTCCAGCTTTTCCAATTATGAACGAGGCGGAGTGGTGACTGAAGTTAAACAGCCTCTCACTCTGAATTTTGTAGGTGTTGACTGTTTCAAGATTACCTTTTAAAAAGAAATGTTCCCCCCAGGAGGTAAAATATTAACAACGTGCGTTGCAGAAACCACTGAGTGAGGCTCTTAACGACCATCAACTACTCATTTTGAATGACTACGGAAAAATATCCAGACATCACACTTTGCACCTGGCCTTCCAAGCCCTCCACAGCTTTGTAAAGAAAGAGCAGCGGCTTCCTCATCCTTGGTCACAGGTCGGTACAAATGCTGTGTGATAATATAATGACATTGCTGTAAAAAACAAAAACTATAGCTGTACTTTGTACAGGTATAGTCAGATTATTTGCCGGATTTTAAAAGTAAGTTCTTAAACAAGTTTGACTAAATAACAATAATCAAAAGAAATCTGCAAGGAATCAAATACTCTTACACATCCCTGGATAATGTAACTCACCTGGTTGTTTCAACTCACTCTTTATAACTGTTCATTAACTCATACAGTCAGATACAGATTTGCTGCTTAACATCGTGAATGAGTTGAATTCAGTCGCAAAACTGGAAGAACTAGATGAAGCTGCAGTGAGGATCTTCTCATACACCGCCCGGGGAGATTTGGCTCCCATGAACGCTTTCTTTGGAGGCCTGGCTGCTCAGGAAGTTATTAAGGTGAAGTCAAACATTGCAAATGAAACTCTCTTACGTTGTTGCCCCATATTGCAAAAGCTCAACATACTAAAACAGCTCAGATCAGATCTGTGGTGTTTGATATAGAGACACTAGTAAATTGTGGCTAGAGATGCACCAATCAGGCTCTTTACTGGCAGATACCAACTTTTTATTTTCTTAATTGGTTGACCAGTAGTGAACCCATTGCATGCATCAAATCCCACACTCCCATCTTTGTTTGATTTGTATTCAGCTAAAATAAGTGCATGACAGTAAATGCTGTTTATTAACTTGTTTATGAACTAAAACTAGTTGCAGTTCTTAGTCTTTTTGCATGTAGTGAAAAAGGATCAAATCTCTGACAGATTGATAGATGCTTATCTGTTTGTGACTGATCCATGTAGT
This sequence comes from Brachyrhaphis roseni, assembly GCA_903066815.1. NCBI lineage: Eukaryota > Metazoa > Chordata > Actinopteri > Cyprinodontiformes > Poeciliidae > Brachyrhaphis > Brachyrhaphis roseni. The sequence continues at coordinate 20,770 of CAEFZY010028471.1, forward strand.
TTTACACGTTCTGATATACTTCCAATCTCAACTTTTTTGACTTCTTTAAATATTTTTGCAGGCATCCAGTGGGAAATTTACCCCTCTCCAACAGTGGCTTTATTTTGATGCCCTGGAATCTCTTCCTGAAGCTGGAGGTTGTCTGCAAGAGAGCTCATTTTCATCAGTATGTGAAATGATTGCTCTAATTTAAATCTTGCTGACCCACTAACTTTGTCAATAAGTCAGTGTTTTGATTGATGATTTGATTGATGGTTTAAGCTCTTCTTTTCATCTCTCTGATAGGAAGGCACAAGATACGACGCGCAGATCGTTGTCTTTGGATCAGAGTTTCAGCAGAAGCTTCTGAAACAAAAGTATTTCATGGTGAGAAAAGATTAAATTTATGTCCAGCAGAGGGCAGACATTACTTGAGAAATGCCCAAAACTGTATTTGTGCTATACTTTGATCTCCTGAGTGAATGATGACACATACAGGAAATGGGATTCACTTCCTGGCAGGGAGAACCGTTTGCTATAGAGGTCACTTAAAAGGGCTCAGTCCTATCTCTGTTTCCTGTGAAAGCATTACTTTTCCCTGCTACTCACAGGCTGCATGTTTGTTTTTATTTTTGAAGAGGACGTCGTGTGCTATTTAGGGTTTTACTCACTATAAGAGCTGAACATATCAGTAATAAACTAAATCAGGGCTGCAGATTATTAGGAATGTATTGCAATTAAGTTGCAATCAAATCATATTTTTCCCAGTCTTCTCTTTCTGTCATATTTACACTTTTACTCACCAAATATTTCTCTAGATATTTATAAGCAAATCCAAATGGTCAAATTAATTATTGGCAGGCGAAGCCTGAAAGACTTGCACTTGAGATACACTGTAGTAATGAAATACAACATTTCATAATGTAACTGAATAAAATAATTTCCTGCAATGTCAGGAGCATAAAAGATCACAATGAAAATGAGTTAATATGTTGATTAAGTTTAAAAGACATGTGGGAATATTTTGTTTGTTTCTTAAGGTTGGAGCTGGTGCTATCGGCTGTGAACTGCTTAAAAACTTTGCTCTTATTGGACTCGGAGCAGGAGAAGAAGGCCGCATCACTGTAACAGACATGGACTACATTGAAAGATCCAACCTGAATCGCCAGTTTTTGTTCAGATCTAAGGATATTGGGGTGAGAAGTCACACAAAATTCATTGTTTTTTAAGAACCGGACATGTACGGGGTTGTGTGATTGCTCTAGTTTAACCCACATTAAGTGGAAAAGTCACCAGTTTTCACTGTTAATATTGTCTGATGGTCTTTCTTTCAGATTATGTAACTCATATGTAAAAATACCCAAATGAAGTCTTCACTAAGTTATTAATTTTCTCTTTTTATTGTCTGACAGACACATATCTTATCTGCTCTTGTCTCCACAAACAGAAACCCAAATCTGAGGTTGCAGCCAAAGCGGTGGCAGAGATGAACCCCCAGATTAAAATCACCGCTCACCAGAACCGACTGGACCCTGACAGCGAGGGAGTGTATGACTACAGCTTCTTCATGGGCCTGGACGGAGTGGCTGCAGCGCTTGATAACGTGGAAGCTAGTAAAGGCTATCAGCGTTATGAGATCGATCCCTCATTGCCACAATATGGTGAAAATACATTTTAAAATGGTCTATACTTTCTTTGTGGGCTCCTAGGGGCTTATCTCGATAAGCGCTGCGTTCAGCACCAGAAGCCGATGCTGGAGGGAGGAACTTTAGGAAGCAAAGGTCATACTCTGGTGGTGGTGCCTCATCTGACTGAGTCTTACGGACCGGGCAAGTCGAGCTCCGGGAACGCCATCCCGCTGTGCACTCTGAAGAACTTCCCACACCGAATTGAGCACACACTACAGGTACTTAATGAACTCCTTCACTTTGTTTTTTACTTTATTAATGTGAAAGGTTATGCATCCAGGTGAATAACAGTCATACTACAACTGTGTCAACATGTTATTGTTTCAGTGGGCCAGAGACCAGTTTGAAGGACTGTTTAAACAAACACCTGAAAATGTGAATCTCTTCTTGAGGTGAGGCAAGACTTCAAAACAAGTTCAAAACAAGCTAATTCCTCAGACTGGGTTTAGTCATCTTCCTAATTCTTTTACAATAACATGGAATAGAGTGTATTAATGGGTTAATACAAACACCAGGCCTAAATGCAGTTAAGAATTTATGAATATTCAAAAGACAGGATTTGAAAACTGAGAACTGAATGAATTTCACAACCACTCCCCACCCAATCTGACTGAGATTGAGCTATCTCTAGACCTGTACAGACATGCCCTCAAGGAATTGTATTTGCAGCAAATTGTACTTCAAACAATATTGACTCATCAAACTGTCATACAACGTGAATTAGTTTGTCTTGTTTGCACTTGTATTTCTTTTATAATTTGTCAGTATTTTTAGCTTATTTTATAAATAACACCTAATGTACTGAGTTTATCACAAAGCAAAATGCCAGAACAAATAATCAATCAGAGTACTGAGCTTCAAGACCCAAACTCTGTGTGAGCTCTGAGCCTTTCTAATCCAGACATGTAGGAAATGTCTTTCAGTTCGTTTTGGTGAGATTTGATTTGATCCCTTGGGACTCCCAGGTGCTTACACGCTCACTCTAAAGAAACTGAAAGATACAGTTTAGAAAACTCTGGTATTTTTGATTGTACAAATAAAACCTTCTGGACTTTTTTTTTTTTCCTGTGGACGGTCATCCACATTTCATTGTCCAGCAAATTGTGACTCATCATATATGAGGTCATGTAGATGAACTCTTATGTTTTGTTCCATTGTTGTCCCTCCCTTGCTGCTACATGCAGAAGTATGACTCTGAAAGTTCCTGTTCAGACACGTTTATGTCTAAAAGGTGGAATATCCCCCATCATCATGACGCATACAAGGTGGCAGGAAGAGTGTAAGCTGGAACATGTTAATAACTCAGAAATGAATTAGCCATGTATGAGATTTTAGAGAAGCACTGATCCGCATGGTACAAGTTAAGTAAACACTGACTTACGATGGATATGAGTCAGAATAAGAGAATGAAAAAAATGCCTTCTGTCTGGTGAGCGCTTGCACATTATCTGAGACGATCAATTTTCCCTTTATTTTCCCCACAAATTCAGTATTGTATTCTGGACTTTGGTCCATTCTAATACAAATGTGCGCTCATCTAAACCATTGTAGCTCTGGTTGTATCTTTGGTTTTATTGATTTGCTGGAAGGTGAACCCCTTCCAGAATGTGCCTGCATTTAGCTCCATCCATTTCCCCACACTGACCAGGGTAGCTGTCTGGTTGCCATTCTTCTTTAATGGAAAGAAGTGGGAAATACCAAGCAATGATTGTCTAGTCAATATGCTAGTTAGTGTTTGTTGGCAGACAGTTGTACTTTTGTGAACTGTAAGTCTGTTATTAAAAGCTGCTACTGGATCCTGTAGAGATCCAAATTTCATAGAGCGGACTCTGACTCATGGGGATGCTGAGGCCCTGGAGATCTTAGGAGGCGTATGCATCAGCCTTCAGGAGATGGAGGCTGGAGGCCACCGTCCAAAAAGCTGGGAGGACTGTGTGGGCTGGGCACGCTGCAAGTGGGAGACTCTGTACAACAACGATATCCGCCAGCTTCTGCACTGTTTCCCTCCAGAAGAGGTAAAATCCCAGCTGGGCTGAAAGCAATCTTACAGTCATACATCATAAACATACAATTAATGTTGGAGGACACACAGGGGCGCTGTTGTTGTTTACACCAACTTGTCTGTGCTACTTGTTTAAACACTAAAAACAACACAATTGGCGTTGTATTTATTCTTATGTGAGTAGACCAGTAAAAAACCAGCACTGATAAATACCTCAGAGGTCTCAAAGAGATTCTAAGGGGTTGAAGCATGCAGGCAGAGTGATGTCACACTGGTGTGAGGGGTGGGGTCACAGATCGGTATCAATCCAAACAAACCCTCACTAAACCCAGTTTCTGACCCCCAGTTCCTGCAATTGGCCATGTCGTGCTATCACAATGTCCTGCACAGTTATGGAAATTCCTCTGACTGTTCTTTTTTTTTTTCTTTCCTAATACGTCTACTAAAGTATTTATAAAAGCGTGGAGACTTTCCAGAGCGTCTCTTTAGAAAAGCAGAACTTTTCTGGCTTTATATATTTATTGTTTTGCGTAACAATTACAAAACCTAATCCTGCAAACGGTAGTTATTGCTGCTTCGGATCTATTTGTTCTCTTTTTTTCACCTTTAAATTATGCAACAGTTGTAGTTCCATTGTTCTTGTGGAACGTCGCTCAATACCACAGACTTTCTGAGGAACTATGATAAGGTTACTGATGTCAGTTATCTGTCAACTTCCAACCTGACATTTACTGGTCATAGATAAACATAGATAGGATGTAGCAGCTACTACTGGTCAGAAGTCTTTACCTACAGCCTTAAGGCCATATGACAAAGTATCAAGCAAGTTTTTGAAGCTCCAGTTTATGATTTTTACTATACGATTAGCAATAGGCTACACTCTCTCTCATATATTTTATGGTGAAAATGTCTGTTGCAGAGACCAAAAGCAGAAATATCATGTTTACATGTGAAAGTAGAAGCAAAATTTAGTGTTTTCCTTCAATGACATGTACACATCTTAAAAGGCAAAGAAACAGAACAAGGGATGTGAACCAAAATGTTAACAGACACATAAAATCTTTCAAAGACCAAACCAAAGGCTTCACTGATTTCATTTGGGTTTTGTTTTTCTTGAAATTACCAGTTCCTGCTGTAAACAAAATACTTTCTTATTTGAGCATCTTCACCCACACACAGCTCCCACCTCAAATGTTGGCACCCCTATGAAATATGCATAGAAAACTTGTAATTAACTAATTTTATGTTCCAGTAGCGTAATCTCATTCTAAGAAATAAGTGATTTCTTTTATCACATCTTCTCCCTTCTCCTTCAACAGCAGCTTGGAAAGATATACACATTTGTTTTAGTCGAATCTTATGTTCTCTTGTTTTTCCCATTTTGAAGAATAAGAAAGTATCAATCCTGTTGTATTTGGACAACATTACCATATAAACTTAATCTTTTTAAAGAGAAGTTGATTTTTTGAAAAGACCTCCTGCTTTTGATCCCTTTTGCTTTTGAGCCGTCCTGCAGTGAAAACTAGAACAACCAGAAAGACACTCGTTCTGTCTCCACTTGTGGACCATGTGGCAACAGTTCTTTTATCAAACTGACTAACTGCATCCCAGTCAATACACACTTGATAATGATATCATTTGTAGCTTCAGGAACATACAAGGTTGGATGTAACATACAACAAATATAGGGAATAACATGCTACTAACATTTTAGATCTTACCTAGTGTCTGAACAAGCCTGGAATTTGAGTTAGGTGTTTTCCGGGTCTTGATAAGCTGGAAAAGGTAAATAGTTTAATGCAACAACATTTAACATTTTTTCCAGACATTATTTCCTTTTAGAACATCTAAAAGTTTCAACCATCCATGTGGTAATAAATATTCTTTGGTACTGGAATATCTGAAAGTCTACCTTCTATAATGTGATTAAGGTTTACAAAATACTCTTTATATACCAAGACCATTATGTTTTTCCAAACTCTTCTAGAGGATATGAACATTTTATGAACATTTATCAGTTAATTATTAATTAAATAATTAATTAATAATTAACTGATTCATTTTTTTAATCTGTCTGTATGATTTAACAATTAACAATGAATCAGTTAATTAATAATTAACTGATTCATTTTTTAATCTGTCTGTATGATTTAACAATTGTTCCCAGGGGGTTTGGTTAGTTTTTTTTCTTAATGAACGAAATCGCAATTTGAAAACTGCTTTTAGTATTTACTCAAGTTATCTTAATCTTATATTAAGATATGAGATGTAATGTTTCAGATTCTTGCGGCAAACTTTTGTCACACTCAAAAGTTTGACTCTTGTCTATGACAAATGGCAAATTCAAGAAATTAGCAAACGCTTTCTGACAGAACTGGAATTAGTCAACATTTACATTTTTACATTAGAAAATCAGGCAACTCTGGAAATTTGAACCTGGAAAGGTTCAACATTTAACAAAAATCATGTAGAAACCCTGGAAATGCCCCTGAATCCACAAGATTTGACAGCTTCCTGACCTCTTGGTATGGTTTGTGGTGCTTTGCACTGAAGTGAATGACCAATAACCTAAATCCACTATGATTTTACAGCCGTTCATCATTGTGATAAAGAGATTTTCTCCTTCTTCCTCTCCTTTTTAGTTGACCTCCAATGGTTTGCCCTTTTGGTCTGGATCCAAGAGATGCCCTCATCCACTGACATTTGACCCTAACAACGTGAGTAGAGTTTGATCCAATACAAGGCAGTCACCTAACTGATGAACGTAAAGGAAAAGTACCAGTGTTTTTTGAAAGCGGTTCACATTCCTCCTTTATCTTGTCTGATAGTTCCCTTAAAGTGATCATCTAGGCTACAAATGCACAGTAAAAGATAATCTCCTGATCATTTACATCGATACCCTTGTTAACCAAGTTGCTTATTTGTCTCGCAATAAACCAGCAACAGTATTTATGCTCAGTGGCAATAGTGGACTGCCAGCAACCAAAATACCAAAAATGTGAACAAACGTGTGATCAGTAGGTGCTGAAACAGCATTTTACTGCTGACAGCTGTTCTTATGACTGAATTGAAGTGAGTGTTGTACCTTAATGTGAAGTGACAGGATTCAGAAACACATTTTCTGCAAAAATATGGGTGTTGCAAAGAAGACTGAATCTGGAGTTTGTGTAACACCCACCTCCTGTTTTTTTATTGGACAAAACACGGCCTTAAGGTTTTCCCTTGATGGCTTTCTTCTCCCTCTTCACCTTTTTGTTAATCCAACTTCAGCAATATTACTCTCAAGGAAAGTCTATTCAATAGTCTCAATTCTTGATTCATTTGACAGTAGTGATTATAACAGCACGCTGTGTATTTTATGTATTAAAACCTTAAAAAAGTTTAGAAGGCGTTGACGTGTTATATTTTCTATTCAAAAGTAATTAACTAGCTAAAATCTCAAACTTTTTTCCACTATCATAATGTAGTATTGTGCGTAGAATCTTGAGGAAAGCGATTACCTTAAAACAATTTGGAATAAAGTTGTTTGCTATGTTAGGCTGTAACATAACAAAATGTGGAAAAAGAGAAGTGCTATGAATACTTTCCAATGGTGTTTGCAGCCTCTTTCACCTCATGTTCCCTGTTGTCAAGAAACAATGGCTCACACAAGGTTTCAAAATTACAAAAACAAGTGTGAAGTGTTTATACTTGCTCCTCCAGATTCCTGAGACCTCAATCCATTTGAACATATGTGGGATGTGCTCAACAAATATTTTCAATCCAAAATGGTATCACATCATGTTGGTCTCAGTCTTTATGACTATTTTGACAGCAAAAGCAGGAACAAGACACTACTAAGTAGATGGTCATATTGTTATCACTGTTTGGTGTTTGCATTTGAATTGTGTGTTTCAGACAACCCACATGGAGTATGTGGTGGCAGCAGCCAACCTATATGGGCAGATCTATGGGATCAAAGAGACAAGAGACTGTGCTGCAATCAAAAATACCTTAGAGAAAGTCTCAGTTCCACCATTTAGTCCAAAGTCCTCTGTAAAAATTCACCTCACTGACAAGGAAATGGAGGAGGACAGAAAAAAGGAGGGTGATGACACTGGTAAGTCAGCTTCCGATGCTTTTAACTTGTGTCTACCATCTAATGTAATCTTCCTGCGTCTTCAGCCTCTTTCCATCTCCTCTGCAGACAAAGCCCAACTTGAGGAGCTGAAAGGAAAGTTGTCCTCATTGAAGAGCGCAGGTCAGATGTACCCCATTGACTTTGAGAAGGTATGTTGGTGGGTACAATGGTAGCTCTTCTGCACAGTTTGGAGAGGCTGCAAGTGGTGACAGCATGGCGACTGAGCCTTAGCAGGGAGCAACACTTAAATCTATAGGTGCTTTCATATCATGTCTTTTTTCAACATCCTTTGAGCCTCAGAGAGCTGAATCTTAGCCAGTGCTTGACCATTCATTAAGACAGAGCTCAATTGTGTTGTGTCTTCACACAGAATATGTTGACTTGGAGCAGAGGCAGATGTTTTAGAAATGTCCTTCCTGTTTTCAGAAATGTGGAAAAAGGAAAAGTTGAGTCAGTCAGCTCATTAAAAGAAGCTGAGTGTTGAATTAGGCATTTCCTGAAGTTTGTCCATAATGTTTAACCGCTTCACTTTGTATGAAATTCAACCGTATTTACTTTTGAGGCAGCTTCCTAAATGTTTGAAACTTAGACTTTTATTGGCAGTACACTGGTAAAGGTTTTCCAATGTTTTCAGCTATATGCTAACCAGATGCTTCCTCAGAGTAAGCCACTGTGTCAACTACTTTTATATCACCTTTATCTAAGATGGTAATGCAACTGAGATTAAAAATCACTTTTCAAATGGACTAGCTGGCCAAAATGTACATCATAATTACACCATTTTTATTTTTGTGATGATTTCTCTGGTAAACCATGAAGATAGTAATAAATGGACTGTATTAAAGCCATGAATTAGCTTTCTAATCACACCCCTACCGTCAGGGATTCTTGATTGTACGGATGCAGACACTCCCTAAGGATCCTGGGAAGTTCTTCAAATGTCTTCCTGAGCATTTTTGTCTTTGAATTCATCCTCCTGAAATGGAAGTGGTAGCTCTCTATAGTGTGGTGTTTTAGCAGTCTTGTTTTGTGTAGTAGTAAGTGGACGTTCTTTGTTTCTGTGTCCGATTGATCAGTTTCACTTTTAGATAGAGGCAACAAAAAGTTCCTACAAAGTGCTGTTTGATCAACATTTCCTTTGTTTCTGTAGTGTAAGCTCTTAAAAAGGGACCTAAGAGGTCAAGGTACTTTCCTTGTATAGAAATGCTTAAAGAGGAGTGGCTCCTTGGGGCTTTTGTACATCATTTTATATCATCTTAGTAAAATGAATATGTATCATAACAAATAGTGCTTTTAGACCTCAAATGTTCATCTTAAAAATTATTCTTGGAACTTAGTGGGTTCCAAGAATATGCTTGTGTCAGTCTCTGATGAAAACATATTTTTAAAACATCCAGTTGTTATTTGAAAAAAAAAAAAAGGTAAAATAGATTGAAACCATAGAACTAGCTGACCTGTGGTTTGTGAGCTCAAAAATGTTCAATAACCCTAAATCTAAATCACTTTAAGTCCTGTTAGCATCAATGAAAAGAAAAAAAAATATTGTAGAATAAAACAAAAATGTACATAAACTACTTTTTAATAACTTCTTTTGCTATTTTTAATACATGGTTTATTATTGTAGAGTTTTTCCTGAAAGAAAGACTCTACATTGGTCTTGTGTGAAACATGGAATAAATGTGACAACACACCTTATTCTTAATGCTAAGCATAGAAGAGGGACTGTGATGTTTTGAGTTTGTCATTAACCCCATGAAATATAAAAAATCAGCCAAAAAACCCCTGAAAATTTATCATGACTGGATCATTCAGCAGAATCCTTATACAAAACATCTAGATAAATTTACACAGAAATACTTCAGCAGATGCAAAATATTTTTTTATGGAGAACTCAGGTTCCAAAGCAAAACCTGAAATCAGCAGTGAGCTGCAGAGCAGAGACCATTAGACAGATCTGGATGATCTACAGAGATTGAAGGAGAAAACTGAAAGATAGGGGCTTTCTGTGTGTGCCAACAGTGTGAAATGTTACAGAAGACGAATTGCTGTCCTTTTGACAAAGAAGGCATTGTGCAAAATATTAACAGCATGGGTACCAATAAATGTCAAATTAAAGGCAAATGTTTTCTTTATTTTCAAAGTCAGACAATATTTTTCTTCTAAGGCCATTTGCACATCCTTATAAGAGGTGCCAGCCAGTAAATGCAGAAGACACAGTTCACCGGGCACCACCTTGAGAATGCTGTGATGCAGAATTACTTATCTGATTAATAGAAGACCTGGCACATGTTTAAAAGGATGCCTGAAGGAGCTCCTGGTAAAATATTGTTAGTTCAGTAATAAAGGTGTATGAGGTAAGTCATGCACATATTGAATGTCCTCTTGAATAAAAAACAAAACTCCCAGACTCCCCTCTCTCAGTTGCATCCCTCCATGCCCTGCTGATGCGGTGGATGGATGGAATGTGTGAAGGAGAGCTCCAGAGGCATCAGGTTGCCAGCTAGCAGTGTCACCACAGACCCTGGAGCTCTCCCTGAGTGACAGTCAGCCTCCTAGCTTTTGTAGAGCTGCATGATCTCACTGCCCACATCAATCACAGCAGTAGTCTTCTTTCCACTGAATTGTGTGATGGTGACCACAGTGACTCGAAGCAGGCAGATCACAAAGCAGGAGAACTGCATCAGATCCTTGGACTGTCACATGGCATGGGAATCAGGTTTATCTGATTCATTTGGAAATTGAGAAATTATTTATTTAGCATTAAGTTTTGCAAAAATGATTGATTATTTTTAAATCCCTATGACTGACTGAAATATTATTAACATCCCAACTCTTACAGGATGATGACAGTAACTTCCACATGGACTACATCGTTGCTGCATCCAACCTGAGAGCGGAAAACTACGACATTCCGGCAGCTGATCGCCACCAGGTCTATATTTACATTGTGCCACTTCATACAATTAAACCCATTCATAGTGGTCCCATAAAGTCACCTTGGCCAATGAGTTTATCGAGTTTCATAGTCTTTCTTTGGTCATTAGCTGCTTAAATACAGTTAGAAATCCTGAAAGAACTGTTGATCAAGACGACTTTATAACATCATAAAAACATCAAACTGAGTTAAAGCAAAAGAAAACAGGACCACTCAGGACTTCTGCCAGAGCATTATTAAGAAACAAAAGAGAAAGAAAAATCAGAGCGACAGACTTCATCTCCTCCCCTGTGGCCGTGCTTTTAGCTGTTGCTTCACACACCTGCCCTGAAGCTGCAGAAAACAGCCTCCCCACCTATTGTTCCTGGAATGGGACTAATCATGGCACTTTACCTGCTGCCTGGAAGGTGACACCTGAGCTGGGCCTTGTTCCAGCTGCTGCTGTAGACACTCACCGCCAAGACAGATGGAGGCTCAGAGAGGGGCCAGGAGCCGTTGAGTGAGGGGAGACAAAGGAGAGTCACCCACCGCTCCTCCCCTCCAGCTCTGTGTAATCACAGCCTTCACCACAGGCTGCATCTCATTTCAAAATAACTTCGAACTTAGTCACCAGATCATATATTATATAGTATCAATTGTACTGATTTTTATGATCTGAAAGCCATAAATTAGTCAGCATGTGACATAATTTACGAGTGTGTCGTTAATCTGCAAAATCTTAAATGAAACAGTCTTTATGTATCTTTAAGTTGAATATAGCACTACATCAGAGATGTTTTTAGCCATGTAAGTAGTGAGGATATTAAACATTTTAAATAAAAAAATCTACACATTTTTTTGGTGTAGATTTTTCCAGTATATCAATTTTTCTGGACTATAAGAATATTCTAAAGGCATGCATTTAGTAAAATGCATTCTTTGTTGAAAGTGACATATAGATGCACAGACAGCAAGATATACAATATTTTAAACAAATCTGTTTGTGTATCCACTTATTCTGCACCATATTATGTGAAGTATCAAACTATGCTTATCTGTCCAGGTCAAACACATGCTGTAGCCAATAGCTTTAGTGATCGGACATCAGATTCGGATTCAGATTCAGATTTATTCGTATCCCCCATGGGCAATTGATGTTACAGCAAGTATAAAAACTAAAAGACAAAACATCAATAATTTTTCTGATTGGTTATTTCTCTCTTCATGACTTTTGTAGTTAAAGTCCATGTTATCGTTTTCTGCAGAGGAAAATCTTTCACTCTGTCTATTTAGCTGTTGCTTCATGTTATCATGTGGTTAAATTGCACGAATATGTCGGAGTCCTGAAGCTTAATTTATGCTTTGTGAAAACATAACATTCGGTTTTTGAATTCACTCACTTTAACACCTTGAATATTTCTTGAACCTTCCTGCTTGGCCTGCGGCGAAGCTTTGAAGTGAACTTCTCGTTGTCTCCTTTCACAGAGCAAACGCATCGCTGGAAGGATTATTCCTGCCATCGCCACGACGACGGCAGCAGTGGCAGGCCTGATGTGCCTGGAGCTGTTCAAACTGATTCAGGGTCACAAGAAGATCGACTCCTACCGCACGGCTTACCTCAACCTGGCTGTACAGTACTTTGTCCTGTCCCAGCCGTGCCGCCCACAGAGCTTCACAGTGAGTAGCAGCCACAGCCGGTCTCAGTTAGAGTCTGTAAGGCTTTAGGGAAAACATCCATAAAAGCATCCAGTCACACAAATCCTGAGTGAAGCACTTTTTACAGTCAAACAGACCCTTACTTTATATACATTCATCATTTAAGTCAGTCTACTTAAGGAAAAATGTGTTTACTTCTGTTTGAAGTGATGTCCCTCCTCTTTGGGTGGAAAGTATTAAGTCATGAATGAAAGCTTTCAGAGCGAGAGGCCACTGCAAACTTTCTGTCTTTTACATGTAAGCCCAGTCTTTAAGCTGGCTCAGCAAAATCCGTAAGATATTTAAGAGACAGACCCAGGCTTGCCTCTCTGTTTGGACACATGAGTGACTGATGTTAAAGGATGTTTGAAGAATGTGTCTGTTGAGGATGCATTCAATATTTCAACTACCTACTCATGCAACAATATTACCCATCAGACTTCAAAGCTAGTAACTTTTGGGAATATATGCAAAATCATCGTCTGTCTGTAGCTCACCTCCAAGTGTAATCAAAAACCAGCCGAGAATGTCAGCTTTCCCTCAGCCAGAGGTCGGTGAGTGCCACCAAATGGCGGGTAACTTTTCCTCTGTGTATCTTAAGAGTGCAATGAGGGGGCATGGAGACAGTATAGATCTGGTTTCAGCTTCGGTTACAGGGAAAAATTCAGGATCTACAAAAAAAGGCCGCCTTGATGACAGAAGCAGCTGTGACTTACTGCTCTTCAAAGGCTGCAGGCGTTCTCTGTTTCTCACGTTCAAACACATGGTGGTTCTAACACTTTATTTCTGTGACGCTGTTATTTTTATCAAAGCGAATAAATCATTCCACTTCATCTTGTCAGTCGTAGATGTTAGAATTTCAAATCCTAAACCCTAAAAAGTCTTAAGGTTGTTTTATTTATTGTGCTTTTATCCTTAAAGCAGAACTAAAGCTCTTCCAGTTTGTGAGCCTTCTGTCATGAAAGGTTTAACTTGCAAATATTAGATTTTTCATCAGTAAAGTTCATCTCTCTTAGTCACATAAAAGTAGATATAGCTACCATAATATAATTCATGGAGTTTTTCAAGGGTGACTCATATTCAAGAGATATTTGTGCATTTTTCAGATTTTCCCCATCTGTCCTCTCTGAATTATTATTTTCTATTGCACATCAAAACTGTTTATGTAATCTTTGCTACAAGAATCTAGTTGCAAACATATTTTTTGTCGTATTTCCACTCACTTTTTCTCACCTCAGTGAGCACAGGAACACTGATAATAGAGAAGAAAACCAAAGAAGTAATTGAGGGCAATAAAACAATTATCTTTGTTTCCCAATCATTTGTTTGAACTGATGCTGAGTGAAATCTGTTAAACTCATTTTCTTGTTTCAATGACCAGTTCTCTGTAATGACTGCAGCGCAAAAGGCAACCAACAGAGACAGTTCACGCTCTTACTCAGTCCTAACCGCGGGAGGCCGGGGTCTAGTGGTGGGGATGTAGTCGTCCAATCAGATGTTGGAACCCCTGTCCTGCAGTGTGTAGAGGGTAGGACTCTAACTCCCAATTAGCCCGATATGCTTTTTGATGTATGAGTAAAAGTAAATGAAAGCACTAATTTGATTGCAATTATATAGTAAAGTTCTTGCATGAGTATGTATGTGAGTACATAATTGAGAAATGCATTGTATTTCTCAATAACTTATTTATTGAATCTAATAATGCTTTATGTCTTTCTGAAAAGATTTAAAATTGGAATTGCATCTTTTATTCAGCTATCAATTAAAGTCTAAGATTAGTAAATAACTTGCTAATAACTAAAATTCAAAATCTTTAAAGTTTTTTTTTTTTTCTCAGGACCAGAATCTCCTGATTCTGTCTTGTGGTTTAGGCACTATGTCACCAGAAGAAAAAAAAAATCAGAACATTAAACCTGGTTTGCTCCCTCAAAACATTGTAACCCTATGGATTATAACTACTTTATGCTGAACTGAAATGTTCAAAGTGAGCATATATATTGTTTCTTTACAAAAAATACATGAAAACCTTCAAAGGAAAAGCAAATAAAAGGTCTGGGTACTAATGCTGTCTTATCTCTCTGGGTTTAGGCAGGGTTTTTGCTGACTGCTTTTGTTTCAACTTCAGACATGCAGCTGTTAAATATCACCGATCAGACATGCGGTATCAAGAGCTCAGATTACTTTTGCAATAACTTAGACCTCCCCCCTCATGAGCTCAGTCTCAGTTCATTAATATCAAGTACCAACACTCACATCTCTCTGATTTGACTGCTGGCAAACTAAATGTTTGGTCAAAGGTGCCAAATACTCACCAGTCACCCTGATGAGACTGGAATTGTTATGACTGCTGATACTGGAGGCTTATTTAAGAAAAGTGTGTAACATGTAGCTCTGTGCTTTCCTATTTCAAGTCATTCATCCAGCAACCTAATCATTTTCCAGGGTTTCTTTGTTTTGTTTTAAAGCAGCTGTTTCCCAAAATAGGAAGTCTCTGTGTTTCGCTGTGCTCCTTCTCCTCTCTGTGGGTTTAGAAATATGTAAACAACCAGGAGATTGTCCTTGTCTGCTCACTGTAACTTTGTCACAAGGCTTCTTTTTTTTTCTCTGTCTCTTTCACTTTGGGAACCAAGGCCAAGAAAGGAAAGGTGTAGCGTGTCTGGTGGGCTTACAGACAAACAAAATTCCTGGTTGTCTTTGGAGGCTGTTGGAGAACAAACCAGTTCAAGATTAATTGAGTTTTGTGACCTAATACATTGGCCTACTATGTATACCAATGTATGCTGAGTAGGATACTGAGCATTTAAACGATGCTCAGTATCCTACTAAGGGGCTAAATGTGTGCCGTGAAAATGTCCCACACATCATTACACCAACAACCCTTAAAATATAAAACAAAAAATAAACAGTTGCTTTTTTAATTCAACTTTCTTGCTTGGTATATCCAGATAAGTATTTACTAAGTACGAGAATAACAAATCATCAAGTAGGTTGATGAGTAGGTATAAGGGTAAGGGGGATGACATCACCAGCACTGCTGGCTGTTGGGGCTTGTCTTTTTGGGCATATTGAGGAACCATCTTGTGAAAATAGTACAAACAAAACAAGATCTCGTTAGCTCTTTTCAAATACAGCTCTAAACAAGCCTGAATCTTCTTTGTTGTACATAAGTGTCCTTTAGGAAAGTCAGAAAGGGGGCTCTAATTTGAAGAGTCATTGATGCACCTTGGATGCTCTGATCTACATTTTATGGTTTGGATTATGGTCTAATCTTATATATATATATATGAATATATATAGCTTAAATCTTGTGACTTTGAAACAGATCATTGTTTCTGATCAAACTGAGATGTCTGTTTAACAGGATTTAGTTGCTGTCACCATGTGGCTTGTCTGGTGAAGCAAGTGCAAGATGATGTTAAATTGATAGTTAGTTTATAGACTTCTTGTTTCACATTTTTGGTACCCATATGAAAGACAAACAACAGAGACAAGAACAAGATGCAAACTATTTGTAAACAATGTAACAACTTGCTAACTCCTAGCAGCTGACATAATTAAACCTAATCCTATGTGTTCATCAAATGCATAGCTGACATGTTTGCTCTCTGCAGCTCTCTGAACAAACTGAGACACGTCTGCTGCCACAGACTTGTATGCTCAAAGCTTTAGAGAGCCTCAGGAGGATGCAAAGTGGTTGGTCTTATTGAAATAATTTGACATTTTGCTTTTTGTACACTAAATTATGTCAAAAGAAGCACTTAACGAAACCTTACTCTTAACACTGATGTAAAAACTGTGCCTCGTTGTATTTGTTTTCAAGAAATTTTGAAATTTTGACTTTTATGTATGAGAAAACTACATTTATTTTGATATCTGTGTTATCTGTTACACTCTGTTTGGTCAGCGTCAGAAACCAAACATAAACAATGACAAACGTAGAAAAGGCTTGTTTTTGAATATAATGCACCAAAGTGTAAAAAGATATTTTTAATAGCTATTTTAATCTCTTAATTTGCTGCTGTGACTGATGTGCAGCTTCAATAAAATCTAAAAACATTACTTGAGGCAAGACAAAGACATGTTCCAGCTATGTAGTAAATTAGTCGATCCTCCTCCCCTGCAGCAGCTGCTCCAGCTCTCTGTACTGGTGTATGCTGCCCTTACTTGTCTGCCATGAAAAACTCCCTGTGCACTGACTTTGCAAAAGGATTCTAACTTTGTGTGCTTTCAAACTCCCCATGTGAACCCTGCACTGGACAGGAGTTCAGAAGAAAGGAACCTTTAGGTCAACTTGCCTATTTTTTCTCTCATATTTACTTCTATAGACACATTGCATGCTATTGTTAACATCCGGACATGCACACAACACTGGAGGGGAAAAACATGATCCTTTCACATGCCATCCATAGCCACGATGCCGTGGTAGAACAATTCTAATTTAAACACCTTCTCTACTGATGATCTGTCAGAGAGGTGGTGTGTGGGTTGGTTTTTCTTTTTAACTGAAACACACCAAATTCTGCAGCGCATCTACATGTTAAGTTTTTCCCAAAAGTCAAAGTCAAGCTAGCTTAACTGACCTGCCTCTCTCTCCCTTGTTAATTTTTTCATTAAAACTTTGACATGTGAAATGTGATTCCCTTGTTTGTTAGCTTTTGAAATGTTGACAATTATTGGCAAAGATCTGTGTATCTTTTTCTATTACATATCAAGTGTACATTTAGGATTTAGTGTATTGTGCTGACAACATGGAAGCTAAAACCAATGGTAGTCATTGTCGCCGAGTAGCATTTTTTTGCCCTTCAGCAGAGAAATGGGGGTGAGATCTTGCACATGTGACATCTGTATGGTCTCCAGAATATGATGGAGATAAACTTATTACATTTGCTTTCACAGCTTGTTTACAGTGTGCACCTTCGTGAAGAGTGACAAAGATGCTGTGATTTACAGGAAGCTTGTGCTTTAAGATGTAAAAAAATAATTACCACCCTACCAAATGGCTTGTGATTTAAGTACCTCCATAATTGAAGGCCACACATCTGTGACACAAACATCAGGGGATGGCGTAAGAGAGTCAAACAAAAAGGAGGAATGGGCGAGGAGGGGGGCTTCACCTCACATGTGGTTAAGTCTGCGTTTGGCCACCTTGGTCTGTGCCAGTAAAGAAACCTGGGGCGAACATGATCCAAGACCCTCTGGATTCCCAAAGGAGAGCAGAGAGCATTGTGCAGTTTGTAACTCAAGACCCCTGACATGAATAGAGCTGGAGGGATAATGACTAATCTGTGATCATCACATTGGGCATGTTCCTTCTGTTGTTTTCCATGGTTTATTTGTTGGTTTTGTTTGCTTGCTCTCATGTTGTTCCATGTTATATTGTTTTTATCTTCTGTTTTTTCTGTTCCTCATAAGGTGAACTTTCCGCTTTTTGTCATAACAGAATGGTCAGTTTGCTTATCCATGTGCCATCAAGCAGGATGTCGTGCACAAGTGAAATAACATTTAAATTCAGATTATGGAGGATATAACCAACCTAAAAAGGTAGATATAGAGAGTTTCTTTAATCAGAGTGTGTGGTACAGTTCATAAACTCAGCATGCACGCTCTCCCTTTTGTAGTTTAAAATGCCTCAGGCATTTGGTCTAGTAGTCTCTCTTTGAAATCATCTGATATTATCTTCTCATCTCATAAATATTTAATCCAGAGGCATCACATACACAGGATATCATGACTTTTACCAAAACAGCTGCCCTTCAACTAACTGAAATAGAGTCCAAATTTGGCTCAGTTTTCTGTGGGTTTGTCTGAAAACACTCCTCTGTGTCGGTCCTTGACCTCTGTACTGTCTGTTTTCTCATAAACTATTCATTTATGAAACAAAATTGCTCTTCTGCAGAGTTCTGCACACATTTCCTTCCCATCAGAGATCAAATGAATATGAAGTGAATATGTCAAACAAAGTCTAAGCCAACTCCTTAAATTGTAGTAAAATTCACAAGAAAAATTTGTTTCTGCATTTTTCCTCCAATTAATTAGAATTTTTTACTTTTTTTGTCTTGCCTGGTTTAGATTAAATGGAGTACATTTTTCATTGCATCTAAATAGTGGAGTCTTTCCAATTATACAACATTGATCATTTTGCCATATTTGATCTGTTTGTCCCTGACTGTTTTTGGTTACAAATAAGATTATTTTATGTGAAATACATGCTGACCATAACTTTATGAGATAAAGTTATAGCAGGTTTGGTTTGATTAGAGGTCAGACTGTATTTTATTTTATAGTAATCAACTGAATCTGAACCACAAATAACAGTAAAAAGCTGAATATGTATTTTTAGAAAATGGTATGCAGGTAAATTGAATTAAATTAATTCTGGAATAGTTGAGCATATTATAGCTATCTCATTAATTTATCAAAATACTTAACAACCAAGAGAATTGCCTGCATTGGTTGATTTTTTTTGGTATGAAATGGAGTACGATGTCTGCAGAGAGACATCTGGAACTAAATGATGTGCATAAGATCTTATCTGTAAAAATAGCATTATGACCAAATGCTATTTTATGTGTGTAGTTTTAAAATCTACTGATAATTTTAAGGAAGGAGCTTTAAGAATATGGTGGAACCTTATTTTTCAGATGTGTCAGTTGATTCTGAAAAAGAAAATTAAAGGTTCATTAGCGCTTAAAAAAAGAATACAGCTAAGCTTGGTTCTGAAACTTCGCTTGAATTATGTTGATGTTATTGTTATTGTTGCATTAATGTGGCATTATAATATAGCTTGAACCTTAACATAACATGGATGAACTTCAGTCAGCCATGTCAAATCTTTAGACTGAAAATTTTCTCTGGAAATTTTAATTATATGTTTTATAGTTCTGTCTTTCACCTGAACTAGCTTCATCTTAAGTTTTTTAAATAATCCTTATATCACTTAGAAACATTTTGGAGACATCATATAGGCTATTTCACAAACCTCAATAACATATAATAGGTAGACTTTAAGATGTTCCAGTATTAATGAGTAATTAATTATAGATGAATGAATGGATGGGTCAAACTGTCTCAGCTAAAACTGCAGTCTCTCCAGCATTTAGTCCTTCTGCCGACTCCATCATGTCACTGGCCCATTTGTCAGAGTTTTATTGACTCAGTACTTCTGCCCCGGGGTCATTTTCAGTCAGGTGGAGTGTCGTTATCTTCTCATTTGAAAGACAATCACATTGAGATTCTATTTGTTGTTTTACACGTCAATGGAAGCCTTTCAAAAGCAACAGACTGCTTTTAGTGTGTCTGTCAAACTCTGCGCTGTGCTGAGAAGCGCCTGTTGTGCTGCTGTCAGCTGCACCTCCTCCATCCTGAGGCAGCACATCAAAGAACAGCTTATGAAATGGACTCTTTTATGTTTTTTTTTTTTTTTTATGGGATCTGTTATCACATTTTATATCTCACTCCGGTAGTTACTGTAAGGCTGAAATTATGCCCAATGTTTGGAGATTTAGTCATTATAGTGAGTGGAAATACCAGTTGGAGGTCCCGACCATCTGTCCTTTCACCGAATCTCAAAGGTTGTGGTGATCAATACTGGTCATGTGGCAGATGACACTTTTAAAATAGACAAAAGGTGCTTTTTACAGTGTACTTTTATCCTTCTGTTAGAAGACAAAAAAGGCTAATCTAAAGCCATATAAACAGAAGCGTTTTAGAAGATGTCCTTTGACTTCTATCTAGTCAATGAATATTTACCATGTTTGTATGTCTTAATTGTACAGTTACTAGTGGTTAAATCCCGATAATATAGCACAAATAATATGCATTTTTCAAAACTGATATTGATTTGACTGAATTAAAATATAAAACCAGACTCTGACCTTTTCCATTGTTTCTGTGCTGTAGATCTGTCGTCAGTATTAGCTGATTAAGACACAGCAAGAACCAAATCTTCACTTCTTCCTTTAAAAAATACAATATTTCATTTTACTGTCCATTTTTACTGAGTGTTACTTTCTCAGGTTACCTACATGTAACCATCGGAGGATACTTCTGATTAAAGCTTGAAAAACTCTTTCTTTTGTCTTTGCAGTTAATCATTAAGAGTGAATGTGTGAAAAATATTATATTTTATACATGTGGACCAACATAATTTGCTTCTTTAGCCCCATAAACCTGCAGTTTGTTTTAGTTTTTCGAACAGGGAGCATATGCAGAAATAGTGGTAGATACAAATTGAAATTGTAAATGTTTAATTGTTATCCATTCAATGAGAGGAAAACAAGATGCATGCATTAAGGAAAGAACTGACTTCTTAGCAGAAATAAACTGTATAGAGTACCTGATTAGCCTATTATTAGATTAGTACAACATGTATTTGAGTGTCAACAGCAGTTAACAGCACCTGACTTTGAGGCTCAGATATGATCAAAAAAACGACGCAGGGCTTTAAGTTGCCAGAATGTCTGCAGAAAGAGAAGCAAAGACAAGACAAACTAAATGAGATTAAGATATGAATACGATGTGAGGAGGCCACACAGATTCACCATCTGACTTCCCTAAATCTCACTTGGAAGCCATTTAAAAGAAAAATGCTGCCTTTGAAGAAACAAGCCTCCAGCCACAGCGGGTTGTAAAAACGTTTCCAATGTTGGAATTCTGGGCCGATAATGAAGCAGAAAAAAAGCCTCTGCAGAGGTACGATATTTCTTGAGGCACAATGTAAATGGGAGGGTTTATGTTTTAACTCAGATTACTGGTTCCTTAAAATCTGTTTTAAAAGCAAGAATGAAGTAAGCGCCCTGTGATCAAAGCATTGTGACTTACTGCTTCATAACATCGTAACATTTTCCATGTTGACTTCTTTTCAGACTGGAATGCTTTTTGATTGTTTTTACAGTATTTAGCCCCTTACTGTAATATTTCCAGGCTCCCATAGATATGTGTTCGACAAGGCATCCATTTTCATGCTGCATCAGTTGTGATTTTAAATGTACTGGCAGCTAAAGAACTATAAAGTGATGCAAATGATCAATGCAGGTTTATTATTAAAGTAGGTATAATGTGGCTTAGTTGTTAAACTGCATTAGTTTTTCAATTAAATTAACTCTAGAATGAGAACTCAACAAAAAAAAAAAATGTACAACCCATTTAGGCTCTGCTCAGGCATCCAGAGGGATAGTCAGCTTCTCCTGCTCTGACAGCGCCGCTGTCTGCCACAGATCATTTTGAAATGGGCTGGTGACTTCTGGAAGTGGGATTTTCAATTTACAATCGATGCTTCAACTCTGGGTTTGGAATCAATTAATGTTCGTATAGGTAGATATTAAGCAAATGTCCAAAGTGAATGCAGGAAACATTTATTCTTGCATAGATTTACACAATAAAAGACAAAGGTAGTATGATATTCAATGCAAACTACATTTATTTATGACAAGTAAATAAGACAGGCTTTGCTCATTTTTTCTTGATAGGGAAAGTCTTCTTGATGGGATCTGCTTTCTTCTTACTGAACCTAGCAGAACGCAGCTCTCTTTTCCGCAGCATGTTCTTCTGGGAGGAGTCATCATATGGGACTAGCTGCAGGAATGAAAGATTATTGTGAAATGAGCAGTGGCCAGGCAGGGACATGTAGGTGAAAGGTAAAATTTTGGAGCTACAGTTCTTATGACCATTCTGAAACCTTTAACAGAGCAATAATGAAGAATATAATGACGTTATCTTTGATAATTTTGACAAAATTACATGTTTTTGTGGTATTGTAAAATAAGTTGTTTTTTGAGATTAGCTTCATGTCTGTTTAAGTGGGAGGAAACAAACCAACAAGGTGCTTGTTGTTGAGTGTATATGGCTTATTTTAGAAGATTTTAAACTACTGGCTGGCTTCAGATTTGTCAGGAAGAGACTAGGAGCTCTTCAGACTTCCTGTCAACAAGGGGAAGTTTGGCCAGATATTGGGGAACTTCAAATCTCAAAATATCACTGTCAGAAATTATAATACGTTCTTCTTGTCACTATTTGAAAAAAGGAAACAGATTCTAATGATTTTTTTTTTTTTAACTCAGAAGGATGTTTGCTTTATGGCATCAGATGAGTGGAAGTAAATTCAACAGAGTGACCTTTTGTGATCATGGCAAATTGCTACTTGTTTTCATGTCCAAACAAATGTCATTTGTGGTCCATTTTTTATTTGTATTTTAGTCTGAAAATCCAAATGTAATGTCCTTTTTATTATTTCCATACTCAACCATGCCTGGAAATACTAGTGTGTTTTCTAGGGATCATTTTTCGCTTATTTCCATGCCTCCTTTTATTTTTCATTTCCAGTCAAATTAGATATCTATTTTTAATCTGGCTACTATAAACACGGAAAAATAAACTTTTCCTACCTTTTGCAAGATGGACACTATAATAAACTTTAAGCAGTATTTAGGAGGGATGTGTTAGTTGGTACTGTTAATGTAACATAAACTATAGATGCTAATATGAATAAGTTCTACAGGCGGAAACCTTATGATATCTGTTATCTAGTATCCATCTTGTGTGCTGCTAGTTATTTGATAAAGGATTGTCTTAATATTGTTTCCTACTGATAAATCACATTTCACTCTTTTGTACTGATTCGTTTTAGTTTGTTCTTAAAGGAGAACAACATTCTGGTTCACATTTCTTGTCTTTTCCCTAAAGGCAAATGTTCTGCTGGCACATTGCTGTTTTATTGTGGCAGCTCCATAAAAAAGTTGTTGTGCTTGTGGGAGACCATTTGTAATTGTTTCCAGCAGCATGTTTTGTCCCAAGATTCTTGCAGTTTTTTTGGTTTGCTTTTTGCTTCTAGCCAGCTTAGCTGAGTATCTGGACTAAGATATCATTTGGTTTACTTCAGGTTTTTGTCATACTTGTATGACTGGGGCTAGAGGAAGAGGGGAAACAGTGTAAAAATAGACTGAACGCCTGCTCTGTATTGTGTAAAAACAGCGTTTACACACAAAGGCACGGCTGAAAATATCTGGCATGAGACCACTTAAAGTCCATTTTGTTTTACCGCAATGTTGCTGCTTTAGCAAAGAGTCTTTTTCCTTTCATTTTAAGTTGTTTTGCTCATGAATAGTTTCGGGTTCTTATAAAATTCTGCAAAAACATTTAAAGTATGCTAATAGGCCAATGTTATGATGTGCATCCTGCAAATAAGCTGTGCTTTGTCTCAAAACTGGGACAAAGCACATTGACAGACATTTAAACTTTGGGAGATGTGTGCTTCAAGTGCTTCTCCATAACCCCAAACTCCAGTAAGTGGTGGGAGTTTTGAGGGCTAGTCCACAAAGTTCCCCTTGGCTGCTGAAGCAGAGATAATTGGAGCCAGGTTCGGCCGAGGTTTTGGTATTCACAACCCAGGCCAAGTTTTGGTCTTCACAGCTTCTCTTGCCAGACAGCGCTTGTGTGTGAGCAGAAGCGTCTGACCAGGCGACATATTTTGACTTACTTTCTGCATGTGAGGAATCCTGACCCACTTTAGTCTGATGGTGTTTATTCTTTATGTCTTCTATATGTGGATTATGATGTTTAGGGTAAACATTTGCTGTTTATGTTGCAGGAGTTACATTAATCTGTCTGGGTTTGTGTTGTGCCGTGGTTTGGGGGTCTTGAGTTCATCCTGCTGGAATAGTGACCCTGTGCTCATCTGATGGGAATGGCCGAGTTTGATGGCAAGAGATTTTACTGATGATTAGAAAAGAAGCATGAACTACAACTGAAATCTTAGTTTTTAAGTTTACATGTGTTGGTGTAGGCTCGATCCTTTTTGATTTGTCTTAATTATTGTGACTCTTCAGGACAGCTTGCAGTGCTGTTTTTTATAAATTTACACCAAATATTTTATATCTTTTTGGAAAAAGAATAACAGTTTATACTGTATTAAAACAAATATAAATTGCTTGTGATGTGTTTTATGATGGTAAATTGGATGAACATATTACAAAACTCTTTAAAGCAACACAGCAGATTAGCTATAGTGTATAAGTTGGTTAAAACATCTGATAATCTGTTCAAAAAACATTTTTTAAAAATGGATACAAACAATTGTTAAGAGACCATGTATGGAGCCAAAGAGACACATGAAGCTCTAAATATGCAGGTTTTAGAAACATGTTTAAACAAAAAATTACTTTTTGTATCTAGTATTGTGCAGAATTGTTAGCCCAACTGCAGACTTGTCTGACTTTATCTCATAATTTAGGTCCAACTGTTTTTTATTCTTTAAAAGAAATATGTATAAAACACTATTTTTCATTTGTTTGTTTAATATGTTAACCACATGTATGTGAAGGTTAATATGTTACATTTTATTTCATTTGACCTTAATTTATACAAGTCAAATCCTGTTAAGAACATAAATTCTCATTTTCAAGACAGATCTGTTCCAACATTATACACTTCAAAACACTTGGTGTCAATGTATATGCAACCAAGAGGTCTGGCAATGAAATACCAGTTTTCTTATGCAAAAGGATTTTTTCAATACATCACATTGTGACCTATAGAGTCATGTTGACTGGTATGTGACTATACAACCTCAGATGCAACAAAACTGGGATCCATTGCAGATTCAAAGACATTTCTATCAGAATCAGCATTGACTTCTTCAGCAATTTGAGCTGCAGGACTGTGATGGACCATTCGGGCCATCCTTTGCTCCCCAATTGCATTGGAAATCTTGGCAGCCTATAAACCTGTTGCCAGTTTATTACTGATCTTTGCTTAGACCACTTTTGGTAGATATTGACCAATGTAAACTAGAACCCCCCCAGGAGAGCTGCAGGTTTTGACATATTCTGACCCGGTCACTTAGACTGGGTCAGAACATGAACTTGCTCAAATCCCTACATTTTCTCAACACTTTGATGAACTCTCGTCTTTAGTACATGACCAAAGGTTATTTTTAGAAACTTTAGTGTTATCAATGTTCTTTGATGTTGTCCTTTTTAAATTGCTCTGCTATTTTATTATATTTTCCAAGCTCACAAACATTTTTAGGCTGCTAAGATTTTATGTGTCTCACATTATTCTGAAACTTTGACAAAGATGGAACTTCAGAAAAGCAAAGTCCCACTACAGGAAGCACCTTGTTGACCTTTTTGTGGGTTGTTGGGGCCCTGCTGATTGTTCTCAGCTGGTATGCTCTGCACACCCGTCACACCAAGCCGTCCTTCGTCTGTCAACTTGTTCTGTGTTTATGTATAGCAGTGTAATGAGTAAGTAAGTAACATGTCTATTGACAGGTCGCAGGAAAGAAGTACACCCTGTGGGATGATTTCCTTGTTGAAGGAAGACGTTGCAATCAGCAGGAAATGACCTTGGCAGATCTCATCCAGCATGTGAAGGTACTGCAAGGAAACCCACATTTTTTTACACCCGCTGCTTCAGAATGCACTTTTTATTTGTTTTCCTAAACTTGCTCACCTTCCTGCAATGCACGCAATGTGACAATCACTATTGTTTGAGGCGATTGCCCTATTTAATTCTGCTTCTAACAATTTCAATATAATTGTCTACATTTTACATTTTCTACATTGTAGCCAGTGGAAGTTTAGGGAGAAGGCCTGTTGTGGCTGCTTTCTTTATTTTTCAACTTGAATAGATGCTATAGAATGGGCTGAGATGGAAGATAGAGATGAATTGAACCATCAGTGATGTACACAAAAATGCTGTCACTAACCACATTGTTTAGGTACCAGAAGGTACTCGATCGGACTAAACTTTGCTTTCAGAAATGCTTTAATTCTTCATGATCCAAATTCAGAGCTGCGCTGAATTGTTTGATATTAGTTAATGCATCTCTCTCCTGACGCCTCAGAATTACACCCCATTTCTTCTCATCTGTCTTCAGCACCTTCAGCATATTTGTCTGCAGGGATTCTACTAATGTGTTCATGTCCATTGTACATATCATCCTGCCTAAGGGTATCTGTCCCCATACAGAAGTATAACTATTGTTTGCTTTATTTTATGCAGGAAACAAATGGCTTGACCATCTGCAGCCTATTTTATGGAACTGCTATCCTATACAATGGACACGAAGACAGGCTGAAAATGAGGTAGGTCCAGTGAAAATAATTCTGTAAGATGTCCCCTCAAGGCTGCACTCGCAGCAGTCCAGCGCTCAGACCACATCAGAAAAAGCTCCTTTGTTTGTTTTGGGTCCTTATGGAAGAAGGAGTTGTTTCCGCAGAGCCTGTGAGGATAGACCCTGTTGACACACTGTCACATGCATCACTGCACACAGATGACCGAGACGTCTCCTCAGGTTTCTGTTTGTTGTGCAGAAGCGTTAAAGAGTTAAATTAGAGTGAACTTTTGCGTCCTAGAAGCCACGTTCTTTGGGCCTGTTTAGTTCTGTTAGACACCCCTGGGGAGGTGAGTCAGTTGTCTAATGGTGTGAAACGTTCTTAACCCTACACGGTTTGTTTTGATTATTTCAGGATAGGATAGATGAATAAACCACAGGCAACTTCACACGCAAGGTGTTCCTCTCTAATTTTATGTAAAATGTGATGCTGCTGATTGTTGGTATTAACTCACAAATGTTGACATTTGAGTCTCTGTGGAGTCGTTGTGGTGGGTAGATTAAGCTCCAGGAAGAGGCAGAACGATGACTGTGGACACCAGGCTTTACTTGATAAATGTCCACAACAGCAGCCACTTCCTGTGCAGTCACCCTGCCCTGAGCTTCCTGTGTCGAGTCACTGAAAGTAGAATGAAAAACAGAAAAACTGACAAAAGGTAACTAATGAAGAACAAAATGGAAAGGAGGGCATTTCTTGTTATTTAGTAATTAATTGGTAACACTTTTAATATAATTCATTATATTATGAAGATGCTAGGCAAATAAAACAAGACCCATATTTTTCTAACAAATTTAGAGGTGTTTTATAGGAGAGGTAGATGTTCACTGCAACAGTGCTTTTCTTTTTACTATGACTTAGCCAAGACTTATTATAAAAAGAGGACAAGTTGTAAGTGGATCAGGCAGAGTGTTTTATGGAATGCAAATGTATTCACTAATTAGTTTGTATTGCCCCAAACTAATTTAGGCAGAGTAGAACTGGAATAATATCCAACATCTAGAGTCCCAGTGCAATATTATTTAAACCAACTTGAAACCACAGACTTAAACATATTGTGTTGGGACTTTATGTGATAGATAAACGCAAAGTAGCACATAGTTTTAAAATAGAAGGAAAATGATCTCTGTTTTCCAAATATGTTTACAAATTAAAAAAAATTTTACAAATGTGCCATTTGTAGATAGATGTCTGTGCAGGATTTAATATCATTAAAAATCCAGCTGTTTTGTGAAGACTCCACAGGTTTGTTAGAGAACATGTGTGAGCAAACAGTGAAGATCATAGCAGATAGATCAGGGGGAAAGTTGTTGAGAAGTTCAAAATGGGGTTAGGTTATAAAACATCGAGCTTCTCACAGACACCTGATCAGAAAGAATATTGCAAAATGGCAAACAAAATAGCAAATCTACCAAGACACAGTGGTCCACCTAAACTAACAAGCTGTGCAAGGACACCAATGATCAGAATGCCCTTTCTGAAATAATGGCAAGAAGAAAGCAGTTGTTTCACATGTTCATCTGTTAATAAAAGAAAGTCTAATCCTAAATTCATCATTTCCCCTTGGAAAAAGATTATAATATGCGTGAATATATTTTGCAGTGTGTCCGATTTGGTGAAAAAGGTGACGAAGAAAGAAATCCCTCCTCATAAGAAGATGTTAGAGCTGATCCCTTCGTTTGATGAAGATGAGGACTGTGAGACAGTACCTACCATCAGGTACATGCTCCTGTGATGGGTTTTGCAAAAAATAAGGTTTTCTGATTCCACGCTCTTGAGAAATTATTTCACTTAATAAAAAATAGTAATGATAAAAACTAATATAAAGCCATTTTAACCAAAGATTGCTATGTGAACTTAAACAGTTAAAGTGTTTCCTTAAAATTTTACCAAATACAGATATTTCTGAACAACAATTTGCATCATTCTTCCGTTTTATTGTTTGATAAAATCCAACTTTTTTGATGTTGCTCTTGTCACTTGCTGTTTTTGTGTTGATTTTTAACAGACATTTTTCTTATGGAGTACCTTGTCCTAACTTGTGATTTTGGAGAATTTAATGTGATTTTATTAATGATAGACCAATGCACAGTTCCTGCCTCCAACCCTCAAAATAATAGTGGAAGCAACGTAAGACCTCAACTACATGTTGAGTATACAAGCTTTTTTACCAAGTTAATTAAACAGAAGTCTAACACCAACACCAACTGCTACTGAAATATTGTTTTTATTCATTTGTTTCATGTAATACAGGACTTATAGCATAAGTTTTCTTTTACTTTTTTTACATTTTAGTTTGATTTCTTTGTTGATTCGCAATCTCAGCTGGTGTACGTCATAAAAATGTGATTATTTTGTTAGCTGGAGGTTGCATATAGTTACTTTTTGTTTGATCAGGGGTCATAATACTGGGAACAAGTCAGCTGCTTCAAATGGAAATTATAACCACAGTCAGCGTAAATATGGTGAATCATGAAATCTGGGTGCTAGGATATAAGTGTTTTTATTATTTACTTACAATTAGTAAGTAATGCGACATCTCTTTAGTCTTCTGAAAATCTGCCTTCACAACAGATATGAAATACAGACTTTCCTTTATATTTTCCCACTGAGCTGTTGGATTTTCTTCCTACCCTTTAAAGTAAATCTTTAGGTTCTTTGCTGTTATATTCAAATCTGGTGATTTCTGTGTAGTGGCAGATGTTTTTTGGGTAGATGGAAACATGTGGGTATAAACTGGCAGAGGGGTAAGCTGACCCGCTGCTGAGGACACTCTCCCCGCAGCCTTCTCTACAAGGCCTTCGTCTGTCCTCAGACGGCTCGTGTTTGTCCTGCCCTTAAGCTCAGCCTCACATTGTGTTTCACTCCACACTCTCAAATTAACATCTAGACACTTTAAAAACATGCACTGCTTTCTGCTTGGTTACATTATTAAGATGGAATGTGAATTATTGCTGTGGTAACTCAACCTACACACTGAAATATCTGCACTGTGCAACAAATCAGAGATGTGATTTGTCATTAAAAGATTATAAAGGTCTCCATGGGGAACATATTGCTTGTGGATTTTTACTTTTATTCTCCCATAAATATTGAGCACATTGTTCAATAAATATATAAAAAACTTTTATTTATGACATTTTACCAGAACAGTCTGATTTAAATGTGTTTGGACAAGACATCACATTCAAATATATCCAATGATGTCGTTGCATATGATGGGCTGCCGGCTGCCCGTCTTCATGAGTGCAGAGAACCTGTAGAAATCAGTGTCCAGCTGATGCAGGCCTGTGTGAGACTGATGGAAGAAAGGCTTGAGAGGCTCAAATCCCACAGGACAGGACATCCTCTGAGGAGCCTCCGCTGCTCTTCTCAACCGTGTGCAGTTTGCTGGTTTCGGCCGCAGTTCCACGCCTTTAGACATCCCTGCCAACTTCCGCCGCATGTTGCCAAAAATGTCTCTTGCAAGACGTCGCCCCGAGCAGGGCTTCATCTCAGCTGGTTCTGGTAGATCAGGTAGGTCCATCCAGTTCTTTATGAGGTCAGCAAAGCTGTTGTCCCCCAGAACCAGCGGTTGCCTGTTCCTGCTGCGGCTCAGCAGCGACGTGGTCCAGTCCTCCGAATCGCTCGCTTCAAAAGAAGTCCAGCGCTCCAAACAGACGTCAGACGTTGACTTTGGCCTGGCACGGCCGGAGGTTCCTCTGTTTGTTCGGACGCAGGCGGCGGAGGAGACTCGCACGTTTCTGGTCCTTCTCAGCACCACACCTTCATCCTGCCAGGAAGCCTCGGAGAAACCAGAGTCCAAATCCACGCTCTTCTCGCTGGCTGGGGAGCCCCGTGCCAGCCGATCGGGTTCCCGCTGCTCTTCCTCCTCCTCCAGCGGGTTGGCCAGGCAGCAGGCGGAGTCGTAGGTGCTGGCCTCGCTGGCGTCAGACACACGAAGGCGAGTGACCCGCTCCTGCTGCGCTCTCTGTTTGCAGAGCCTTGTGACAGCGAAGGACTGGTCACACGGCTCACTCAGCGGCCTCGGTCTGCTGATCTGCTTCAGGTCCTGCAAGGACCTCATCATAGACTGCATTTGGTCCCGGAGGCAGTCGGTGGAGTTTCCCAAACACAGCTGCACATTGAGAAACAGACAAATACGCAATTACACATGCAAAACTTACAAGACGAATTATAATCAGCTTTGCAACCGCAACGACAAAAGCATTAAGACATGGAACTTTTTCCACATCATGTTACAACCTCATACTGTAATAGATTTTATGAAGATTTAATGTGATAAATTAAATCACATTATAAACTCTTAAGTGTGCGTCATTTAAGAGACTAAAGATTAGTCAGATTAGATGTAAATTGTCTGTAATCAGTTTTTTCTAGATTTTGACAATCTCTTTTAGCTGTCAGGTTTTCTTCCACAGGTGCAGTACATTTATGAATCTATGAATCTTTCCTGTTCTTGCTGAAGCATAAGCACCCCCACAGCATTATACTGCCACTACAATATTAACTGAACAGCGCTCCGTAGAGTTGTCAAAGCTGGGATATATTCTAGAATAAAGTACTACTTCAGCTCTATCCAGACATGTTTGCCTGTGTTCCTTGGTTTTTATGTTGCTCGCTTATTATCTCTAACACACAGGTGACATCTGGAATCGTTGATTTTACAGGATTGTATTTATGGATATCACTTTAAAGATCTCCAGTTACAAATACGTAACACTTTGAAATTCTCTAATTCTTATAAAGAAAAAAAAAAAGATTGTTTTCTTTCTACTTCTCAGTTTTGTGTTTCTTTATGTTGATCTATCACATAAAATCTCAAAGAAAGGGTAAAGGAAAATGCAATGTAAAAATCCTATTGTGCTCCTGTAAATCTCTTTGAGATGAAGGCAAATCCTGATGTAATTTCCAAAAAACCAGTAGGATTTTTATCAGCTGAGATCACTTGCCAACTTTCTGAACTCCACTGTGTCCAGTACGAGCCAGAATTCACAGCACAGGATGCACATTTTTAAAATGACATTTAAAAATCTCTGCCTCCTAATCTTAAGAGGGGAAGTTTTGAATAAAGTGGAGCAGAATCAGGGCTGCGGCGTGCTGGCTCACATATCCTCCCTGGACTCCTTCGGCCCACAGGATGTCGAGTGCTGTGTTTAATACAGCAGGAAATGACAGCAACCCCATGGAATTGCACACAAATCTTGCAGGCATAGTGGATAATCCCCTTTTGCAAGTTTCAAAACAATAACCTGATGCTTTACAATTCTTTATAAAAAATAAAAAAAACTGATAAATTCTCAGCATTTGCAGTCCCCAAAAGTTGTTTTTCATTTTCCCCTTAAGCATTAAGTTCTGCCTCAGAGTATGGACACCACAATGCCACGATGTTATCACAGCTGTGGGTGCTGAACCATTTGGCCCTTAAGTACAACTTATCAGACATAAAGAGACACCCACAGGGAGACTTGTTAAAGTCCTCCTGTTCCTCTTGGCTGCTTTCACACAATGGGGAGAGGTAATTCAGTTACACTATGCATTTGCCTGGAACACTTCAGTGTGAGTAAACTACAATTTGTGGAGAGAAGCATGCCAGTGTCTCACAAATCATTGAAGAAAAACTAAATAGGAGGCGTTTCTAGCATTCACTTAGACGTAAATGCTGTACCTTCTTTTTGCCTAAAAAGAAAAGTGGAAAAAGATCAGAGGATAATAAACTTACCATTTCTTGCTAGAAGATTTGCTGAAGTCTCAATCCCCAGTCGGTTTTCTTTTTCTTTTTCTTTTTTTTTTTTTTCCTGGATCAAAAACAAAAAGGAAATTTAGACAAATAACAATAAGATTACGCACTTCCTAAACTTGAACTCAACCAGAACTTTAGGTCAACCTTACCTTTAAAGTTAACTTAAGCGCAATAAACGGTCCAACACATCCAAGCTGATTCCAGGCGGTGATGTGTCTCCTGGCATCAACTCCCTCCTTCAACACTCATGAAGCTCTGTCACATCAATTTGAGCACTCCCAACGTTTCTACTGCACCCAATCAGCGCAGAGCACTGAACAAAGCCAGCCAATAGGATGCTGTCTGAAACAACGCAGTCGTGACAACAACTACAGCGTGTTACTGAGAGTAAATTTCACCGCGCTGGTCTATCTTCTGACTGCACATCTGGATCTGCACAAAAAGGAATCCTGACTTATAGTACAATAGAAACATTTTATCATTCGGAATCATGTTATCACTGTTGACTGTAGTTTGTGACACTTTTGCTTGTAATACTTACCTTTTATTGGAATATTTACAATATTGTTTTCTGCACAGTATTGAATTCATTGTAACATCAAACATATTACCAGTATTGTAACAAAAAGTTTGCAGCACTTGAAGCTGTGATTTATTAGCAAAAATTACAACTCAGGTCACTAATTTTCACATCTAATAGTTTTAGATTATAATTCTGCTTAAGACGGGGCATAAAATAGAGCTTATGAATTAATATTTTTGTCCGATTTAATTCAGAATCAAAGTCATCCAAATATTGCTCAGAGTAACTTCGTCTCTAAACTCCACGGCGCCACCTGCTGGACATTTTTCTCTATCCCTCAACTGTTTGAGTAAAAGCAAAGAATTAGTTGGAAGTCTTTAATGCAAAACAATTGTTACAAACGTTATAATTCAGTCAAATGAAGTGACGGGTTACATGGTTGTTTGCTTTCAGGGTATCTACTGTTCTAAAGTCCAAAATGTTGTGTTTGTGAATTTTAGACCAAATTTTTGTTTGAAAAATGAATTCTTAGCAACTCGAGAACTATGAAACCAAAAATACTGAACTCATTTCTAGATGTGATAGATTAACCAAAACCTGATAAGTATGTGTGGTATTAACAGATCCATCTCAGTAAATTTTAAGTTCTAAATATAAAATATTAAATAAAAATGTTTACTTTGAATTTTAAAAAGTTATTTTCAGCTATTCAAGCTCAAAAAGCAAAACTCATCTCAAAGTCATTAGACACATGGTGATGTTTATTTCTGTTAATTTTAATGTTTAAGACTCACAGCTAATGAAAAGCCAAGATATACTTTCCCAAAAAGATAAATATTACTTTACAAATGACCCAAAAACAGATTTTTGATACAAAAAAAAAAAGATCATGAACATAATCTACACAGTTAAGGAGAAGACTGACTTGACAGTTGTCTTAATGACTTGGTGACAGGACAAATACACGTTTTGGTGTAGACTAGTGGCTGCTAGACTAACTAGCGGCCACTAGTTAGTCTAGGACACATCTAACATACTTATTTCTTCAACCTTAAAAAGTACAGCTTTACTTTATTTTTTAAAAGGATTGTAGTTATTATTATAAATAAATGTTATTTAAACATTTATTTAAGTGTTTAAATAAATGTTAAAAACACTTATTTCTTAATTATTATTTTTTTCTCCCTGAAAAAAATTTACTGAAATTAGGGGTCGGAGTGTGAGATTGTGTAAGATTTTTACACATTTTTTTTTGCAGAGGGCTACAACTTCTCAAATCATTGGCTAGATTCAAAGACGGAAGAAAAAACTTTTACATTCTCTCTTAAAATATCACATTGAAGCTAGAAGTTAATGTGGTCAAACTTTATTTACATTTAACAAGAGAATCAGAATAATATTAATGAACAACGATCATACATTTGTCTTTGTGTGGTGTTGCATCATAAATCTCAGATCCCGTGAACTTGGGTGGAATAAAAATAGCCCTAATTCACACAATGGAGATGGCATGTCTCTAAAGAACAAGTGTAAACAGATATCAAGGCACAAACATATGTTTAAAAAGACTTGGAATGAAAAGACTGACAGAACAATCCTTGTTGGGAACAGACATAACCATTTAAAAGTCTTACATATACCTTAAAAGTGACACATTAACCATTTCTGCTTTTTTTTTACATGATGCTATGGGGTTGTTAATCAGTTTATGGAGGAGATTACAGGCTAATAATCTATGGAGGTTCATGCAGAATGATCCACTATACATGTGTGAACATTGACTCTGTGTAAACAGTTTACAAAAAAACATTTATCCTTCATCCAGTTTCTGTTTCCATGCTTAGTTTTCTTCTAAAAATAATCTCTGTGCAGTTATAAGGGTCTTAAAATGAATGTTAACAGAAGCTCATGTGCTTTTTTATATATATAAAAAATGTTTTTTGTTTTGTTTCCTTTTTGTCAGCCAATATCAAGACAAAATTAATGAAAAATGAAATGAAACCATCAGAGCATGTGGTATTAAAATGGTCAATTAATGATTAAACTCTTTCAAAATCTCCTCTATATTCACCACCATTGTGCTGTGATAACACGTCATGTTTTGCATTTTAAACAAAAGCTACAAAGATAATATGTTGTTACAGATCTTATTAAAGTGTCGCAGTTTTAAATTACGATATAAATTGTGTTTTAGGACCAAATATGTGTTTGTTTATTATGAATGAAAAAAACTCCCTACAAAGAGAAATGTGGATGAAGGTGAATGTGGATCAGTGATTGCAGAAGTTCTGACAGGTTCCTCTTTCAAAAACAAAAATGAACACATCATGGTTTTCATTATGAAAAGCAGGAATCGTCACATGGCTATTGTAGTCTCTTCATGCAGTCTGTTTGTGATGGCTGCTGTCCTGCACAAAGAGAAAGTAGAGAAATGTATTCAGACACGTTTACGTTAAGTACACACATCCACAGCAAATCAAACTAAAATTACAAATTTTAATTAACAGTGCAGACATTCAAATATGGTGTCTTTAAGTCTGGGTTAGATCAAATTGGTGATGCATGTTTTGCAAATTATGATGTCTCTTCTTAAAAAATTGTTACTGCATACTACCATAGCAAAATTATTTCCCTCCTGCATTTTTAGAGCCTTTGTCTGCCTTCCTGTCTGTAAGTGAGCAACAAAGCATCACAAAAATTAAGTAAAACACCAGATCAAGAATAAAATTGTGTAGAACAGGCAGGGTCAGGTGATAAAGCAACATCGTGAACTTTTAACATTTACTAAGCACTGTTTGATTCATTATCCAATAATTTAAAGAATATTGCACAACAGCAAATAAATTTCCCTTCCACGCAACAAAAATTCACTACTTTGTGTTGGTCTATCACAAAGTAGATAGAACAACACTAAACACATTTAGTTTGTTATTGAAACGTGACAAAAAAAAGTTAAATGGGTATGAATACGTTTGTAAAGCGTATATTTTTTTTCAGAAGGCAAAGACTTTTCTGCAAACCCTTTCATTCTCATGTCTTACCTTTAGAAAAGACCACAGTCTTTCAGGTTATTCTTAATAATAACATCAGTGACAGCATCGAAGACAAACTGAACGTTCTTGGTGTCAGTGGCACAAGTGAAGTGGGTGTAGATCTCCTTGGTGTCCTTTTTCTTGTTCAGGTCCTCAAACTTGGTCTGGATGTAACTGGCAGCTTCATCAAACTTGTTGGCTCCTGGCAAGCAACAGTTAGAAAAACATGAATTATCAAAGTTTTGGGGTTGATGTGCAGCAAGATGCTGCAAGTGTTAATGATGTGTACCTGTGTATTCGGGGAAGCAGATGGTGAGAGGGCTGCGAGTAATCTTCTCTTCGAAGAGGTCCTTCTTGTTGAGGAAGAGGATGATGGAGGTTTCTGTGAACCACTTGTTGTTGCAGATGGAGTCAAAAAGTTTCATACTCTCATGCATTCGGTTCTAAACAAAAGAAAAGATGGTCATGGTCAACAGTTTCAACTAGAGCCTAGTACTACTAGTGGTGCTTGGTAGCTTTTAGTAGTGCTAAAAGACATTTTGGGTTAAGCATTCATAAGGTACGTAAATACAAATTTAAGTGTGATGTAAAGCAAATAAATAAGATGAGTTATTTAATCCAAAAGTGGATCTTGCTTCAAATGGAAACCTTTTAAAGGGGCAGTATTATGTATTTTCCAGGCACATAGTGCCATTTTATAGCACAATCAAGTAATAATCTTACCTTTAGTTGTTGTAAAAATGCTGTATATATCAAACATAACTCAAATAAAATTTGACTTTGCAATTTAAAGCATTAAAATTGGCCTTTGTCTCTTTAAGAAGCTCCTGCTCTTTCTGATGCTCCGCTTTCAGTACATCATCGCAACAATGCCTCTCCATTATGTCATTGACAGCCGTTCATATTGTGTTCTGAGAAGTACTTCGCATGACGAGCTCAGAGGACTTGCAGTTTCACCAGGTATTTGCTAACTGCTGCTGTTGCTAGTCTGGTGGAGCTTAGTTACCCCTGAATGGGTGCTGAGAATTTCTCAAACGTACATGAGTACTCAAGGTATGTTTTAGTGTAGGGAGATAATAATTAGGACTCAATAACATTCAAACTGTAATTAACCCGTTCATTACTACACACCTTGTGCATCTTCGCCAAAGTCCTGAATAGGTTTTGCTTCACAACACTATTAAGTCTACTGTTATCCTTCCTGCACCTTCTTCTACCCCATGATTTCCTTCCACTCAACTATCCATTGATATGCTGGATATAGAACTTTATTAGCAACCAATTTCATTAGAAATGTCCTTTTCTAGCTTGCCTTGTGGAGGGGGCTGTCTTGTCCCTC
The DNA here is from genome assembly GCA_903066815.1 of Brachyrhaphis roseni. Lineage (NCBI taxonomy): Eukaryota > Metazoa > Chordata > Actinopteri > Cyprinodontiformes > Poeciliidae > Brachyrhaphis > Brachyrhaphis roseni. The sequence continues at coordinate 57,916 of CAEFZY010028471.1, forward strand.
ATTGTGTAGGACATAATTAAAAATTTGTTTGCCTGAGAAATCCTTTTTTATTTTAACTTGTATAATATACTAATATAGTCGGACACGGACACTGTGTAAACTGTAATCATCAACATTAACTGAAAAAAAAATCTTGAAATATACTAACTGTGTGTAGTGAATCCTTAAAATATGTTAGTGTCCCTTGTTGAAGTGAATTTCTCAAATAAAAGTCCAATGATGTTCTAGTGTTTTGAAATGCACCTTTAGAACAAAACTACATGATTGCAGCAATGCCTCTGAGCTTCCACCAGGGGGCAAGGTTGTTTTATGCAATAATTTAAATGCGAGGATAAACAGAGCAGAGATTTTGTTGAAGTCTTTCCCCAAACCCTTCCAAGTCACCCAGAAAACAGCTATTGAAAATTTTACTGCATACTCACACTTCAGATTAAAGTTCAATGAGCCAATTTTACAACCTGGGATTGGATGTTCTCAGGTTACAATCCAGAGTTCTGCCCATAATGCCTTGCAGTCCAGCAGAGTCTAAGATTGAGCTGACACCAGATAAAGAGCAGGTTTGTAAATCTAGGAGAGACCAGAGGATTGGGGTTTTTCTTACCATCTCTTCATCCTCAGCCAGCACTAGGTCATATGCACTCAGTGCAACACAAAAGATAATGGCTGTTACTCCTTCAAAGCAGTGAATCCACTTCTTTCTCTCTGACCGCTGGCCTCCCACATCAAACATTCTGCAAGGGAAAATTTCGGAAAAAAGGATAAATTGTCTGCTTGTATAAGATGTGGTTAATACAGAAAAAAGGTCACTGAAGAGAAGCTTAAGGGAAGAATATCTGTGGGGGACTGCTTTCATGAGGTTGCTTTGAGAGGAAAAGTGGTGAGGAAGTGGAAATATGTCTGTCAAATGTGTGGCAAAAAGAAGGGGATGGAGAAGAGCTTTGAGAGACAGAAACTGCTTTATATTGAGTAAGAAGTTAAATGGAAAAGCTGAGTGTAAAGGTTGATGGCAAAAACTCCTCTTTGTTTAGGACGTTGGTCTCATTATTATGGTTGTTCTGAAGTGTAAACAAAGCTGATGAAATCTAATGAAACCGTTTATACAAACCTGTGTAAACCTACTCCCTTCCCCAGTTTTTCTGTCTGTGGTAATTGACGGAAAAGGAACCAAACTATAAAAAGCTTGCTTCCTGCTATCGATTGTCTCCGTGTATTATTCAGGGTGAGTACTGAGACTGAGACGATGGGTAAATGTCAGAGTTTATCAGGAGGCTGGTCACACCAGAGACCTTTAGCTGGTGCTGCCTTTTTTTTTTTATGAATTCACGTCAGTGACGGAAAAGCATCTTAAATCAGCAAAAAATTGTAGCAGGTGTAATGTCCTTCTATACCTTTCCCTCCATTCTCCAATATTTAAACCACTTCCTGTCCTCTATAAGAGGCGTCCCTATACATCCATTACTAACCTACGCATAAGTGCTTCACCTGGGTCACAGCATATTTTATGTAAGACCAAAAGCAGTGCGTCATGTAGAACCTACTAAATGTTACCACTCAGTAGAGCTCTTGTTTTATTGAACAAGAGCGACGTGGGCAGAATCAGATTTATTTACGCTGCTCTGAGAGCGATAATGATGGTTGAGCTTTTAATTTCTGTCATAATTTGGCTTTTAAGTAGTGGAGTTGCCCATTTTACACCAGCATGGACTGCCACTTCTAATGCTATTAATAACAGGACCATTATATTTTCTGGCCAAAAGTGTAAACAATGTGCACACTCTCAATCACATAAGTACAGCAAAAGTATTCAGACCCTATTAGAACATTACAATTTGCCTATTTTTTATTATTTTACTTTGACTCAGAGTAGTTTGCTTTATTGTAAATTTGTCAGAAAAGTATACCTGAATATAGTCCAGTGTAACCATTTGCATAACCCGACAGGTTATGGTTGACATATACAAAAATCAGCTAGGAGCTACACTATATGTAGGTTGTGTGAATCTAAAATGAAATATTTTGAAACATGAGGAAGTATATAACACAATTCTACTCTGAGGTGGAGGAAAAACATCTGAGGGTATCTTGTGTGTGTGTGCATGCACTATGCATGAAGAAAAACAAATTCTCTACATCACCAACCCCCATGATTAAACATGGGGGTGGTAACATTGTAATGTGAAGGATGTTTTTCTGCAGCAGGGGCAGGAAAGCTGGTCGGAGCTGATAGGAAGATGGATGGTGCTAAATACAGGGCAATTGTTGAAGAAATCCTATTATAGGATGCAAACCACAAGAGAGTTGGGTGGCGGTTCCCTTTCAAGCAGAACAACAATAAAGCTAGAGTTGGAAAGGGTAAGTCAAGGCATTTTTTTGTATATTAGAATGTGTTGGTCAAAGTCCAAACCTAAAGGCAACTTAAAATATGTGGCAAAAATGATAAAATATCTGTTTACAGAGACTCAAAGAACAGGCAAGCATTTCAGTTTCCAAAGATATATCAAGACACCTACTGGCTGTAACTGTTACAAAATGTGTGGAGAAGACAACCACAGTTCACAATATTCACATTTTGATTTCCCCTTTAAATAACTTTGAAAACTCTGTATCAGTTTCCTTTCACTTCACAAATTCGGACTTCTTTGTGCTGGTACAGAATCCATCAAAACTTGTGGTGGAAAAATACTGAGAACAAATTCAAGGGGTATGATCACCTTTCCAGAACATTGGCATCAATGTTGTATGATAGACTCGATGATGATGATGATGATGATGATGACGATGATGATTTGATCAGCAGCACTTGGCTGCAACAAATCCTCTCAATTACAAAGTTTCCCTAAGTGTGTGAATCTGCTTTTACAATCTGAGAAGCACTGTTTTGTTATTGATTTTGTCTGTCTTTTTTTGCATCCACCAATCAGGTCACTGTGCTATGATCTTACTTGAAGTGCAATTCCTTGAAGGTGAAGTGAGTCTCAACGATGCCGGTTGTCTTAACCCGAGTGCGTAGCACATCCTGCTGGGTGGGGATGTAATCTGCTTTTGCTATCCTCTCCAGATCATTCAGGTAACTAAGAGACAAAAACAGCGATCAGGAGCTCAACGCAATTTCTAACACAGGAGGCGAAGCAAAACAACAATACATGCAGGCTTATGTGGTGAACAACACACAGGGCAATAAGTTCATTAGGCTGCAATCCAAAGCACCCTGAAAGCTCTGACTTGTTAGCAAGACTTGAGTGCTTTTGTACACATGAATGCGCAGTTACAGTGTTGTAATAATTTAATAAAATGTATTTCTCATGTTAAGACTCCATTGCACTGGTTGCTGATCTGCAACTTTATCTTCTTGCTAGTTCACTGCGGTGATGCTGCAATAGAAACGAAGAGAAGCAAAGAGAAGACCATCTTCTGGACAGATTTTACTCCGTTCACAGAACACCTGAACAAGCAAAAAAAATTGTCTTTATTCCTTCACATGTGCTGCAAATCAACACAATTAAAGGACGCAATTAATTGGTAGAACAATCCATATCAGTTTTTCAAAACTTTTAAATCCATCCATCTTGGTGCAGTCTCTCAACATCAGTCTAAGCTTATGCATAAATTTTGCAATGAGTGTTTTGTTGTCTGAGTGCAGCAGTATGTGCAGAATTGATTGTGCAGCCTTCTCTCCAGCTGCTTGTTGCTGCTAATGGTTTTCATGCTCTAACGGGTCACTTTGTGAGTCTTGTAGAAGATGAGGCTCTGCACAAAAAATGCAGCTCTGACTCATTCACACACAGTGCTAACATTTAGCTTACTAACCAACAACACACAAATAATGACAAATATCGCAGCTGCCTCTCAAATCTAGACAAGATTTCTCAGGGGAAGAATTGTGGCCTTATATGTACAAATGGTGTATTTGATATGGTGAAATGAAAAATCAACTGTAAAGCAGAAATTTTAACATATAACTACATTTACTAATGAAACTGAAGGTTTCATTAGTAAATTTTGAACAGTTCTCTCATTTTTAAATCTACATAAAATGTGTTTTTGTGACATTTTAGGAAGTTACAATCATTGTTGTGCTTGTGAAAAGATGGTCTACAAACATCATCATCTTGCATTATGAGGCAAGACAAACTGAAATGCAAAAATCAGAGATTTCCCATGGTGATAAAAAGATAATTCAAAATCATCAAAATCAATCAATATCTTTTTATTGTATCCTCTTTATTACTGCAGCCAGTTCTCCTCTATAATTTCTTGCATTTGCTCTGATTTCTGACAGATTGCTGGTCAGTAGGGGGGCGTAGAAGGATCTTTGCTACATGCCGCTCTGGCTGACCCACTTACATAAGTTTTGCATCATCTTCCAAAGCCAGCTTGGAACTTTAGATGTCCAGCCACGCTACACTTTGTAAAAAGAAATGGATATTTCTCTCACTGATCTCTCTGTTCTTGCTTGTCACAGCCATACGGTTTAATATTTAATGAGGTGTCAAAACCTGAAAGGCATACCGGAGAGAATAAAACAAACAATTTGGTAAATATTCTCTCTGTTCATGATATCTACTCTCATACTAAATTCCTCAGTAAGCTAAAATCTATAAACTAATTCCAAAAGGCAAAGAGAGCCACCTGTGGGTATTAATGTGAGAATCATCAGTCCTTAAGCAAACACTTATTGTCTTTCTTACCCATGAAAAAAATTGTATCTTTTTCTTCTTATCATTTTTCAATATTAAAGATTAAGCCCACAGAGGCAGAAATGACGGCTAAATGGAAGTTATTGGCCAATTTCTCCAGTCTCTATTACTCCCCCGGAGAACTAGTGCAGGTTTTCACAACAGCTCATATCATCAATGCTCCAAAGAGAATCCATCACAATACCAATAAATCGCCTCCTCCAAGGCAGCAGGTTTAAACAGTCATTAATGAAACAAAAATACAAATTTGTCAATAAAACTATAAATCCAGTGCAGGTAGAATATTCCAGCTGCACTAAATGAGTACTTGAGTTCAAAGGAAATTATCTAAGGTGAATGTTAAAGTGAGAATTTTCACAAAGCCTTTACAGTCTCGTCTAAATGACAGTTTCTGCACAGGCACAATGTTCAGAGTTTGATACTTAAAGTGGCAGGTTAACACCCAGCTGAATTATTACATTTCCTTTGCAGAGACGACAGTGTGCAATTATCTGATGCATCACTTTTACATGAAACACCAATCCATACTTACTACGCTGCCGAGTCATTGAGCTGGTATTCTCGCGACCTCGTAAAGCAGCTCTGTATGCCGCTGTCGGCCCACAACCGCCTGATCACGTTGGCCAAGTCTTCAGGAAGAATGCCTTGCTCTTCCGCAGCTGCAGCGAGAGCGAAAAGCTGCTGGGCATCGTCCTACAATAGAGGCAATGACAATTATGAGTTTCCCTTGTGGAGAATTTTTAAGGTACTAAGCAAGAATTTAACCTGGTACATGAAAATATGAAAAAATTTGTGGGCCATGATTCATTTATAAAGATAATTTGTTTAATAAGAAAAAGGCTGGACAAAAACGTTATTTTTGGGAGAAATAAAAGACTTTATAACTGTTGTTATAAGAATTTGTTAAGTGAAAGCAAGCACACTTGGGTCCAAATCGCTGAAAAAAAGCCAAAATAAACATTTGGGAGTGGCCTAGTCAAACAATTGGACTCAGACAGGCAGAAGTCAATAGACTGATGGATGATGGGAATACAAATGTTTCCTGTACTGTTTCTCTTTTTACCATTCATATCCAGACCTTTTGACCAGTATGCAAAATATCATCCAACTGCAGCTACAAGTTTAAGCTACAGCCAGGGAAGCAATATGGATACTAGCAGCAGTTGTTCCATTTTACTTAATTCTTTTAACATATCTATCATTAATTACCTTCTAGATCATTTCTTTTTCTATATTCAGCAGAAAATATATAGTTTATTGCGGTGGTATTTAGTCTAACAAATGTACTTGACTTCAGCAGCTGTAGTGTATGTGACCCATCCAGTCTATCACTTGCGATATAATACATATATTTCCATATATGTATTATATATTTGGCAGACCAAATGGATAAAATCCAAGTGGAAAATTGATTTCACGTACATTTTTGCACTTGTGTAAACTAGCATTGCACGATGTGAGCTTGCTTGTGTGCGTTCATGTCTCAACAGAGCTGATGTATCCAAGTGCAGGCAGGCTAACGCGCTAATTGCTGCGCGTAGGAGTGTGAGAGTGTTGTCACGTACATAGAGCCATTTAACAGAAAGGTTGGGGAGAAAGAAAAGCAACACACACACAGAAACACACTACAGCAGGGTCCTCAACCTTCTGATTACAGCCTTAGTTTCTGAGCGCATACCCTGGCTTCACTGTATGGACACACTGTTCAGTCAGGGTTGACTGCAACTGTTCCTGGGTTGCAACAAGTCTGCAGGATGCAGCGGACAGCATCTCTGCCTGGAGTCGTGAATATTCAATTTTAAATTTAGCAAGCTTGAGTTGTGTATGTTTATGTCTAAAAGGCATATAATAAAAAGGGTGAGCTTTGGTAAATGAATCATAATGAGGACTATATAGCACAGTTTTACAAACATTATTAGCATGAAAATGAAGGCAATTCCTCATTAGTTTGTATGCAATTTTTGAAAAAACATCATAAGTCAAAACAAGATGACAAAAAATGTGTAATTATTTGGGAGAACAAAGTAAAATAAGGTCTTTTGGACTATGAGAAAAGGCTTTTCTGCCTTGGCTCTCAGAGTTAGCCGTGGTTGTAAGCTGTTTACTACTATCTGCTGGGGGAGTGGCTCTGCCTCACCCCGTAGTGATCGACTCCTTGCAGCCACAGCGCCGCCATTCCCCTGCTTGGATCTCTGAGTAGCTGCCTCTCAGACTGCCAGGATCTCATCTTACTCTCAGTCTCTGATACTCTTTGCCAGTTGCTAATAAGAATGATCGATCAGCCATCGTCATCATGGCAATCCTCACTGCGCCCAGTCTGCGGCTGCGGGTCCGGCTCAAAACAGAGCGCCACTACCTGCTGCGTGTTAATTCTTCACATAATCCTTTATATACAGAACAGAAACCTCTGAGCTAAAAACAAATCAGGAAGTGGATGCCACCGATCGCTCCGATATCCAAACTTTACATCAATTTCACGATTTCACTGCTTTTGTCGCTACTCCGTTACCGCTTCTCTTTCACCATAACTTGAGCAATTTCGTTTCTTAGCAACAAAATACAGTCCATAATTATTTGTTGAAGATGTGAGATTTCCAATAGCAAAGGAATCTAATGTTGCGTTTAGGTTTTCTTGCGTTTGAAGCTCATCTCCTGTCACATTCCCAGAAAAGCCCGGTTTTAACATTTCTCTGACATTCTGAAAAATACGGTTTACTTATTTTAGCATAACTCCGGTTTTACATGACCTATTGACATAATTTAAAAACTGGTGTGTAGTTTATAATATGTACTTTAAGCACAAGTTGAAAGTGAGACTGGGGGAGGCGGAGTCTTGCTGCTACGTCACCCCAAATCTGACATGTAAAAAAGACGCGTATACGCGTCCATTGTCTATTGTCATAATCTCCTTCCCCAGAGAAAACCATTCCCATGTCCCTCTCTCTTTCCTTCCCCTGAACAGGAACAATGCAAAAAGCACGTTGCTAAAATAAAATAAAATAAAATAAAATAAAATAAAAAATGGGTCATGGTATTTGGGACTCATCACAGCACACAAACCGAAACTGGATCTAAGGTTTGTTTTGATACAACTGACCATGAGATCGCCTTGACTAACTCCAGCACTCTCCCAGAAACTAAGTTTAAAGATTATTACTGAGTCTTTAAACTTTTTAAAAGGGGTTTTGAACTCTGCTTATCCCTCTTTGCTTTAGACACAATCAAAATATTCAGGCATGCAGTTAAGTCATTATAATTTTTATGTTTCTAATCCTGTCATTTTACTTATTGTTTCAGTAAAACATTTATATTAGTATGTGTTCATGTTTTCTGACTCCTCTTTAGTTTTTTTTTTCTGTTTTTTGTTTTTTTTTTTAAGGCTACTTTGTTTTCCTGATTTTATTTAGTCCTTTGTAAAGCACTTTGAAAAGACAACTGGTGAAAAGCTCAATAAAAAATAAATATTGTCTTATTTGTACACTTGGGTTCGGCTGCAAAATGGAGGAAGCAGAGTAAAGTTAGACTTCTTTTTTGTTGCGTCACCATAACTAACAAATTAATGAGTCCTCAGGCATGCATGGCAGGACAAACCTATCATTTTCAGCATGCAGGACTGAGCGTTATGGACAAATGCCCAACCCCAGAGACATAAACACAGTCATCAAGTTCTCCTTCAGTTTAGTCATTTACTCAAAACTTCAGGCTGTAAAATCACAAGGTGGTGAAACCTAAAGACTACTTTAAATCCTCAAACGAATGAGTGACGTCAGAGTCATTAGTTACAACCCGTGAGACACACACCAGTACTGACAGGGCTACAGTGACCAGGTAGACCTGGCAATGACAGGAGGTCATGGATTATTATAAAATTATAATTCGTTGCTCTAACAATGCAAAATTTAACAATGCGACCATGTCTGAACTCTTCCTGCTGCAGCTGGGCAAATTCAGCAGGCTATCAAATTAATTCAGCTGATGATGCTACTGACAGCATCCGTTAGCACTTTTGAACATACCCAATCCCCCCCAGAAGACCCGTCAGTAACTATTTCTGCAGTAGCTTCACGTATTTATAAGTTTCAGACTCCAACGTGTCTATTACAGCTCTTAGAGAGAGCAGATCAAAGATGGAGGGGATGATGAATTCAGTAGGGCAGACACTGTTTCCCTGCAGGTTGCAGTGATACATCAGAGAAGGATCACACCATGATCCAGTTTCCACCACATCAATGTTTCTTCAGACAAAAAAGGCTGCTGTGAACAGGTGCGTGCTGGAAACCACATGATCCTACGTTTGTTTTACTGGCACAGCTTCCCGGTGTTATTGACTGAGCAAGAATTGCCAGGAGGGTGTGAGAAACAGACCTGCTTTCCCAGAGGCGTCGTAGCCTTAAAATAATCTTTGTTCACCAAGTTGCACTGGGGTAGGTCTAAGTCAGGGAGTAAATGTTATTTTACCGTGAACATAAGTGGAGCATGCAGCTAAGCTTGGAAAGGAGTGGGTTTTGAAGCAAAGCTACACACCGGTGAAATTGGTCAGGGAAAGCATATTGTGAGCTTTAAAGTCTGAATTAGACACAGAACTGCAAGATGGTGTGGATAAAATAGTGTTTGTTGAAGCCAAAGGGAAACCTTGCTTAAGAACAACAGCTTCACGCAGGATTTACTAATTATCATTAGGATTACTTGCTTTCAGCCTGGCTGTTAACAATGGAGCATTTGCTAAGAAATTAAATAATGTGTAGATACATTTAAAATTTTGACAAATATTGGACTTTAATCAGTGCCTTGCGTTTGTGTGTCTTACCGTTCGGGCAGAGTCACTGTAGTCTATCTTGAGGCTGGCCATGGCTTTAACAATGGCCATAATCGATTGGATCGTATTACTGTAAACAACTGCTCTATACTGCTTACACTCATCTTCTGAGTAGCCGTCTTCGTGGATGATCCTGAAATATCAGGAAAAAAACATGAAGCATCTGTGGAAAATAATAGAGAAATTCAAAAGTCCACAAAGTAAAGCAACACTGCAGTTGTTTTTCTAAATCGAGGCCTCACACTGTCTCTGCTGCTCTGCTACACTTAGAATTATGGAGTATCTCTGCAGAAATAGTCTTCTGACAGTGTTGGCATAAATACATCTGGTAGAAATAAGGATTCACACACATTTTCATTTTCAAAATTAAATAATGTGGTCAGATTTTAAATATGTAGCTTGCAAGGAAGGAAGGAAGAAAATAATAAAAGATGAAAAGATGGAAGGAAGGATAGACAAATAAAAAATGTTTATCTTGTCAAACAATGCTTATCTTGCCTCTACACACAGTGAAGATTAGAATAAACAAGACAGGAAATTCTCAATTTCTCACTTTTAGAGACTGGAGTCTTGGAGTCACAAAGTCTCCATAACAATCATCCATGTTATGGTTTTATCACGCTTCTTTATCAGGGGCGGAGGGGGCAGAAATTGTAAAGGGTTCTGCTTTGAAAGCCAAAATGAATTTCACACAAAGCAAGTGTGGCTGTACCATGTATATCAGTGTCTAATTGAACATGACTTTAACAAACCTGTGGCACACAATCTGATATGTCTAGAAGAGTTCAATGGCCATGGCTGGTCAAACAGCCAATGATTTAGTGCATCCTCAATTTTAGTATTGATTCTAACAACATCAATTGGAAATGAGCACGGTAAAAGGAGGGTAACCATCCATGCAACCAGTCAATAATGTGTCACAGCGGTATCACATTAAAACTGGCAACGATGCACACTAGTACTCTGCTTGAGGGTCAATAAAGACTCAACACCTGACCTCACAGGTGTATGATTACACTGTCAGGGGGGAAAAAAAGAGCAAAACAGGTGCTGGAAGAACACGAGAGTACAGAGAGCTCTCACCAGCAAGTTCAATTTCTGAGGTGACAAGCAAAATAAAGTATCTAAAGAAGATGCACAATACAGATATACAGTTATAGATTGAATACAATGACAGCACTAAAACTGACATGTTTTCAGCTTTGCAATCAAAAGGTATTCTGCATGCTTTGCAACATTTCACATCAGGTTAATTACGCTTCACAAGTCAAATCAATATGTTTCACAGTTTGTGTTCTAATTAGCATTTGGTTACAGTATAAATTCATGGAAGATATGTGTGAAGCAATCTGATTTAAAATGTGGAGATAGCAAATACTGGGAGGGAGGGAAGGAGGAATAGAAAGTGAATGAATGAACTGACAGATGTGCTGATGAATAAACAAACAGATGATGATGGGATGAGGAAGAAAGTCAGGGAATATTATCTTTATTACTCAAGCAGACCAAGAAAAAACATTGAGATAAAATTGCAGAGAGTGTAGGAACCGAGTCTTAGGTTGATGTACAAGAAGACATGCAGCAGCAGTCTGGTAAACACATAGTTGAACTGCATCATCTCTGCAGCATTCATCTGATGCAGTATGGTAGGTCCATCCCTTGCAGCATTGTAATTGTAAGCAAAGAATAATATCTATACACGCGTGTTTCCCATCAGATACATCAAACTGCACAACAAAGTGCTGAAAAAGCAATCTCAGACAATATTCTCTTGATTCTAAAGTGAATCTGCTTGATGGAATAAACTGAAGTGATTAATAATGGCCAGAGGTAAGTTGTAATGAGATCTCATTTGTTTTAAGATGTCAGGATTGTGGTTTTTCTAGTTTCCTACAGGCTATTTCTGTGTGTAACAGATGGATGTCATGTGTGTCTCACATGGTGATTTATCCGTGTGTCTGAATGTATTAATTAAATTATTTCAAAAACAATGGACTGTTTCCACTTGGCGCTCATAATAAGTGGATTCAATGCCTGGTTAGCCCTGAGGAATGTGAATAATTTAGTTTCCTCAGCCGTGCGTGCGCGTGTGGTTGTGTTTTTGTGGGTTTACTGAATCCTTCACAGAAATAAGTGCCTCTATGATTATAGACTTATCTAAGAAACATCAATTCTTAAAAATAACTGTTTAGAATATTCCTGGGAATCATATTGGAGGAATCCAAATGTATCTTATGTAACAATGACATAGAACTATTGCTGTTCTGGGTTAAAACATTTACAATCAGAGAAGTAACTGAAAAAAGATAAATGGAATAGTAAAATAGTTCAATAATCATTGAAGTGGTTTCCGTTGCTGTATTCATGTCAGGTAAAAAAAAAAAAAAGAAATGAGCAAAAGCAAGAAATGAAATAAAGTTAGTGCTCTTAACTTACTTCATTTGCTTTACAATGGTGCTCTTTCCAGACTCCCCAGCACCTGTTGAGACATTAAAATCTTTAATAGTTACAAATAAATCTAAGGCCGGTGTTGTTTTTGCAATATAATTAGAACAAAGTTCAGATGCAGCAATGACTGTTCTGCTTTGAAAACATGAGTGACCCAGTGATGACCTGGCTCTGGAATCAGTTTTGTCCTCTGGATTGTTTACGTTCCCATTTGTGCGAACGTGAGCCACAGATACAAATGATCTTCCCCCATTAATTCCAATGTTTGTGTTTTCAAAAAAGAAGAGTGCAGTCAACAGATAAACCATTACATAAGCCAACTTAAAAATAATTACAAAAACTTATGTTTTAAATTTTACCTTATTTTCCTCTGTAAATCTGTTCAGTAGCTTCATAATTTATTTTCTTGTTTTCTTAAAACAAGAAAATAGAAAATCTGGGAGCTAGAGATTAAACTAGCTCCCAGTTTAATCTCTAGGAGCTAGATCATGTTTAGTTTTAATAAGCTAATAGCTGATGAAACTGTTTTTAGTGGGAAAAACATATTTTCAAATTAAGTTCACCATCATTGCGAAGCATAACTAATAAATGGTCTTTAAATAGATTTTCATCTTAGGATTTTTTAAATTTGTTTTCTGTCTGACTTTCAGATGTTGAGTATGACTTTAGTTAACATAAAGTAGGCAATAATACGCTTTAGGTTTTTGTTTCATTTATACATTAAAAATTCTTTATAAACAATCAAACATGCAACAAAATTATTCAGTAAATAAATGGCGTTAAAAATTGAGAGTGGCAGTTTTTTGACACTTTCCAAGCACTGTCAGAATTAGTTATACCTTCTCATTGCTCCTCAAGAAAAGGCCTGACCATAATCAACCAATAATCAATGATCATCAAATTCACACCTAAACAGTTGTTTTGTTCGTCTGTGTTATTTTTTAATACAAATTATGAAAGTTAACTTTTCAAAACATTCTTTATTATTCTATATTTCAAAAGTAATGTACTAAAGCTAATACTTTAAACCTAGCAGTTTAACTTTAATGAATTATGAAGAGCAGGTTTTCTGAAATCAACCTGCTCTTCATAATTTAATAGTTTAAACATCATGTCTCCAATGTGTTTTTATTTACCGTATTTATTTATTTATTTTAAATCAGAAAACTTGTTTAAGTTTCCAGTTTTGCCCAGCTCTCCACTTCTATAATAAATAATCAAAGACTGCCTTTGGTGAGATAAAGAAAAAATACTGTAAATGCACAATCTGGCTTCAAAGCTCAAGTTTAAAAAAACTGTCCTATGTAAAGAGAAAGTGGAGTATTACTCTCACTGCAGAGACACACACAGTGAAGGTCACCTTCCTGGCACAAAAATAAAATGCTTCCATTAATATTAGAAGCCTAGCAGGAGGTGAACGCTTGTAAAAGAGGAAGAAAGAGATGAGGCTTCTAATCTTTCTCCCAGGGTGGTTTATGAGAATAAGACACTGTTCTACTGCTTCAGGGGGAACTTTTCTGAACCTCTATCAGATTTTACAGGTGAAAGTCAGCTTGTTGCAAATTGAAGGAATAAACCGTGCACACTAAACATTATTGTTGTCATACATCTTTGGGCTGAAAGTCAATTATAAAACAATTCCGAAAATAAGTCAGCGTTATTTGGCTTTCTTAGTGTTCAAAAAAGAAAAGAAAGAACTACCAAAATGTATTTTGTTGCATTCCAAGGTATTAATACTGTTTGAGATTTAAGATCAAGATTATAACTATTGTGAAAGGGAAGCTGCTGGTGTTCTTATCATTATGTGAAAGCCAGACAGACATATATAGATTCCATCCAGATTAACCAAAGGTATCAGAAAATGACAGCTTTGACAGAATTGTTTTTTTTTATTACACAGCAAGTCTAAGTGCTACACAAACACTGTGACAGAATAGAAACAATTTATGGAGCCTGTGACCTCACCCCAACCCTTCAGCCATCCATCAGCGGCTGCCTCCTGGTCCACAAATATCAGCTACTGACTACAGCTGCCTCTTTCAGAGCAAAAATGTCCGAGCTACAAGCAAAGCATCCTAAACAATCTAATACTGAAACATTGTAATTCTGACGTTTTTGCAGCAATGACCTCATAGAAAAAAGAAAATTTCAGCAGTGCTAAAAAAAACTTGAATAGCAGAAAAAAATATCAATTATTTAGATAAAGGAGAAATGGAAGATCAGTTTTTACTAATAGCCTTGAAGAATTTGATTTTTGGGAACCAGTCTCTTTGGTGGTCATTTGGCCAGTTTAATTTTGAGTTAGGAAACCAGGGCCACAGTCCTGTTGCTATGGTTACATATGGGATCATTGTAATTTCACATTAAGGATGCAGCAAAAAAGGAAGGTAGAAATAATTGTTATCTATGTACAAGATAGTGTTAAAACTGCAGCGCAGATAGCTGCTACTGGAAGTTAAAACAGAAGTGGTTTAAATAAAACTGAGAAACATTGCATCTAAAAATGTATTTAGAAACTTTTGTTATTTTATTACTATGCGGTAAACATTTAGGGAAATATTTATTATGGACAGTGTGCTCTGTATGTCAGTATTCATGCCACTTATGATGTTTCTTAATTACTATTGGTTAACATCCACCATGAGAAAATGTCTGCCTGCCAAGAGTCACATTCTGCCAGGGTTTATAAGAGGACAAGACAGTATAAAGCTAGACCAATGGATATTTGCCAAATAAAAGCTAAATGTTAATATCCGTAGTCAAAAACACCACTGCTGAATTTGTATACAGCTCTCCAGGGAAAGGTTTATTTTCTGCATGTCTGATTAGAACAGGAACAAGGAAAAAAAGACAAGTCTGCATGTCTTTGGCCAAGAAAAGGATTGTTTTTTCAAATAGCCTATGTTGAACATGTAATATTTAATCTACGGTACCTATAATTGGTCAACATTACTGACAATTATACAACAATTGCTAACCATTGCAACTGAAGGTATTATGGGATCAACAATAAATTCTGAACTATCTGTATTCCTTTTAACACCTAACATATTACAAGCAGTCTTCAAGGTGATAATCTGTGTTAGCGGTTTCATTATTAAAATAAAACCAAACAGTGTAAACATTAATTGATCACAGTGGGGCACAACACAACAACTCTCATCTTCATAGGGACACTAACAGTCAACAAAGCTTCATTATGAGGGGACATAAAATGTTGACATATATTCTAGCACTGAAGGATATAATTATGGTTTTATAAGACCATAAAATTATTGATGATATAACTGATATTAAAACGTATTCACATAGAGCTCAATAAAATACACAAATATCTCCACAATTGTCTGTTTTGCATAGAACATTAAATAAGTTTGATTAGAAATGCCACATGGAGTCTGGTATTTGGTACAGAGTAGGGGCAAGTCACTTACAGACATCTATTTGCAGACCTTAAAACGTTGACTTTTTATTGTTGGCACAGCAAACTCTGGATTGCTTTGTGATGAGGATAAGACAACATAATTTCCATTTTCTGCCTCATTACCCACACCTATTTGTAGTAGTACCCATGATGTTTTCTAGTGAGTGTCAAAAAAGAGGATCAGTGATAAGAAAATCCAACTCGCATTTCATTCTCTCACTAGCCATGATAGGTGCTTGGCAGCTCTCTCAGTTACGCACTTCTGATGACAGAATCTGTTCAGTAAATGGATGACATATTCTGATATTGAGCAAATAAATTTCCACCCATCCTTTCAGAGCGTATACTAATGAGAACTAGCTCAACAAAAACAAACAAACAAAAAGGATGTTTGTCTTTTTGGTTGCCAAAACCCATAGTGTCATTTATAGCACAATCAAGTAACTATTTTACCTTCAATTGTTATAAAAATGTTGTATTTATCAAACATATGACACATTGATAATGAGCTTCTGTCTCTTTCATAAGCTTCTACTCTTTTGGACACTCCACCTTCAGGACGTCTTCATAATAAATCTACTTGAAATGTCATTGACAACCGTTCTAAGAAGTTTATCCAGTAAGCTCAGCAGACACAGTTTCACCAGATATTTACTAATTGCTGCTACCGCTAGTCTAGTGGAGCAGTGTGCAGGAGGCACAGGAGAGAGGTGCAGTTCCAAGCAGAAGCATTGTGGAAATAGGCATCGCTTTGTATGAGCAGGCGTTTAAGCATCCCTCGATGGCTGCCACAGAAGATTCAAGGGTTTCTCAATCATGAATGAAAGAATTAAAGCAACACTCCAGGTATGATTTTGATGGTGAAATAACATAACATCATAACATAATCTAAAGCTCAAAAAAGTCGATCTTACCTAAAACTTCCCTGTATTACACTACAATACCCTCACAGCTGGACCTGCAATCAGTCAATGTCTGATGAACATGGAGTCGTACTGCTCACTCACTGCATGCCCACAGGGTGGGGTTTATATTGGGCCGGATGTCTGCTTCTTCATGTTCAAATCGCAGTCTGTCAGGGGTGGATGTGGATCTAAATTGACATAGGTTGGATGGTGAAACCTGGTATTCAAATCTAACAGTTTGAGTGTTATTAATTAGCACATAGCGGCGTGCAATGCACATCTTCCCTTTGGTCACTGTGACTAAGCAAAGGTGGGCAATAACACCATGAGAGAAATGTCACTGTCCTTTCATCATTGGCTAAAGCATCACATGCTGACTTTTCTTTTGAATCAGAAGAAAAGGTGTGATTTTATGCAAAGTGAATCAGAGTAAGACATAGACTCATGTTTCAGACATTACCCCAAGCCTGTAAGTTACCAATTACCCCAGTGATAAAAAAAAAATTATGCACAATGGAAATCATATATTAAATGTAAAAAAAATAAATAAAAAAAAAAAAGCTTCTTTTCAGGAATCATATCCAGGCATCTGGGGACTTTATACACATAAGGTCCTTAATGGTCTTAATGATAGAATCATGTCAGATTACAACACGTGGGTGAAAAACGTCTCTACATTTTGGATTTGCTTACAAGAAAGACAGATTTGGTTGTTTATAAATATTTCCGCCCATCAAAAGGTGAACAGTAATAGTGTGGAAACTAAAGGAGCCCAATTCATCACTCTGCCAAGCTATGGGTATTGTGCTTGTTAATCAGCCAACTGGAGCAAACAGCACATGGCTAATTGAGCAGCTAATACCAACTAGTTACACTGCCAGTACTGTTCAAAAAGGAGCAGAACTGCAAGAAAGGGTTTATCGTTAATGTAATTAGACCCTGGAAACAACTCAGAATTTCAGTAAGTCTGTATTCTGTATTGTTACTGACCTAATAGTCAATGTATGATAATCAGAATAACCAAATAGCGTTTGTGTTAGCTCTCTCTAAAATACGAGGCAACAGAACTTCTTGAAAATATTTCACCTCTCATCCAAAAAGCTTCTTCCATTTTGCAGCTGAGTTATGAGTAGCAACCAATACTTTCATTTAAGTGCAGAACTGGTTCGCATAAGAGTATAAGACAAATGAATTTCTATTTTAGCACCAGAAATAATATAATATAATAATAAAATATTAATTTTACTAGTATAGCATTCACACACAAAAAAAAATTATTAATTGGTGATCAGGACCAGGAACATCTTATTGTCCCTGATCAATCATCAGATGGGACATGTTGGATTGTTTCTGCAACAGTGGAAATAACTATCATTTTTCTGACATTATGTCATGTTACACTGTACAGACTCATGTCAAGCTACAACTACTCTTAAAAACAAAGTTTGTAAGGCATTTCCTGTAAGCTGTTCTAGAAAACTTAATTGTTCATAAATGTTTGTTTAGGAATTATGACATAACAAGCATTGTCTTTTTGTACTGTTGGCATAAAGTATGAGAAGTCAGATTTGATGTCTGTTCGAATTTCCTCTCCCCCTTTTGAAAGCAGGAAAAATACAACTGCTCATACACACACTGACCAAAACACACATTTAAGATGATCCACTGTGGCACATTTACAGCTTCCATAGACATCAAAACAAAAAGCAGTATTAAATTCAAGTGGCTGGGTCTAAGGCTGAGAAGCCAGGACAGGGAGAGATAATGCCATGCTTTTTCTGGCTTCTGCATGCTGCTAATGCTCAAGGGAAGAAGCACCGGTTCTTTAGAAAGGAAGTGGGAAACCTCCTGGCAAAGTGTCTCTTTGGATAAAAGGAAGAAATTGCATGACTGAATGTCAATGAAGGATATCTAGGCCTACAAGAAACCCAGAACGTCCCCAGAGCAGGGGGTGGGGGGAATCCATTATGATCAGGTGACTTCCTGAGGTCTGCATTTGGCTCATGCACTTTAATTACAAGTCTCAAGCAAGGACAGGCCACATTATAAATTGGCTGAGAATAGCAGTGTGCAATTGGGAGAAGATGCAAATCATTTCAGTGTAGTTTGGAGGGCACAGATTCCCTTTGGAAAAGCTGAGCACTTCATATTAACTCTGTGTGGGGTGAACATGCAGGCCAACTAGTATCCTGCAAAGAAACCCCTAACTATAAATCCTATGCAGGAAAGACGCTAAAAACTGTGTGAAGGAAATGCAACGTTCCAATTGTAATTTTGGTTCCAGCTTCTTCCGGTCAGGTCGACGTACCATGAGCAAGGCACTTAACCCTAAATTGCCTTCTGGTGAGTATTAGTGTATTAAATATGTGCAGGTTGTGAGTCTAAATGGGTGAATGTGTCTGTAGTGTCAGGCACCTTGAGTTCAATTCAGTTCAACTCAGTTTATATGTATAGCGTCAACTCACAATAAATGTAATTTCAAGCGCTTTACAAAAAACGTATTTGCAATTCAATCACACATTCATTCCAAATGATTATCAAACAGTGCACTAAGCTCAGTTCATTATTCAAATTAGTATAAAAAGCTTTTTATTTAAGGAAACCCAGCAGATTGCATCAAGCAATTGACTTGCAGCATTCACTCCTCCTCGATGAGCATGTAGCGACAGCATACAATCACTTGCATTGACTTTACACCAATCCTTCATGCATGTAAAAACTGGAGAAGAAAAAACACCCACCTAACTTGAAGAAACCACCAACAGAACCCAGCTCTAGTTTCAGATAAATTCAGTCCATTTATCTTTTTCTGCCTTGAAGCTATAAACTACAATAAATCATCTATTTAGGAGCACAGGCAACATCACATTCTAAATATAAGGAAGCAATTGCTATAAAATGTGATTTTAATACTGTAAGAAAAAATGGCGAAGTTCATCGGTCTCATATTTTATTAGCAATTAGCATGATTTGTGAAGTGTTTGAATTCCAGATCATATTAAATCTGTGATTTCCAAAATGCTAAAGATATTTTGAAATTGACCATGTTCCACCGCAAAGTTAGAATACACCAAAGATAGGACAACACAACTTTGCACCACACAACCTTCCTGTCATCTTATTATGTCTCCTCCTCTAGCACTTTATTGCAACCTAAATGAGCTGCAGATATGACTTAAGGTGTAGTAGAAAACAATTTCCCCTTACAACCTGACTTTGCTTTAAAACATCTAATTAATATTGAAAATACTTAACTTTGAGATGCTTCACCACACACACAAGCGTTCAGATATCTGAGGGCATTAACATGGTTGTAAACTGCATTTTAGAAGCAACATTCTGAACCTAATTAAAACACTTTCTCTTATCAAGTTGTACATGTTTGTTAATTTTGCACACTTCTAGCACAGGTTTACAATTTGTTAAGACATATTCATGCAACAGAGGGACGGGATTCTTATGTTTGCATGCCTTCATTTCAGTAGATGTGCACAAGACACAATGCGCATTATGCCACACAGAGCAAGGAGACTTGCCACTGCAGAAGTGAAAGTGCAGCATCAGCAACAGTCTGAAGCCAAACTATGTTGTGTTTCTGTTGGCAGTTTAAAAAGTCAGCAATAAGGTTTTGGTCCATACATAACATCAGTTTTAGAGTAGCCATTATTGCTTTAAGTTGTGTTAGGTTAAAACAGTTTAGTTTATTCTTACAGTGATCCACACATTACATGATTACAGACAGTTTTTGGAAACTAATTAAAAACAAAACAATTAAAAAAAGACACGGAAGACAACATGACAGAATATGTAGCAGCTTTTGTGACAAATAAGTTTGGTTTGGTAATAAGGTGGTGCAAGACAAAGTCTTGGAATGATCAGGGACATTGAATAGAAATTGCCAACAAATTATTTCTTTGTAACTGTTTCAAAACTCTGAAACATGAAGATAATCTGCAGAGCATCTTATTTTAATTACAGGTTCAGGGTGGTTTGAAAACTCCAACTAAAATAAAAAAAAGGAGAACAATAACTTATTAACAAATAAACTACTTTTCCAGTTGAATACAGTCTCTTTAGGAACAGTGTTTCATATGTCTGTGTCTCACACACACACACGCACACGCAACCCAAAACGTTGCGTGTGCAACACAACAGTTCTTCAGGAGCATAGCCTTTGCAGAAACATTTTGCTTTGAACAACATGTAAGCCCGTTACGACATTTTGGCATATGTCAGCGTCATAGGCCACCTATTGTCTGAGCAAATGCCACGGAAAGATGACTCACTATCCTGGCTGTGGCACGATTCCTCCTTCTCTAATCCCAGCTCACTGCCCGCAACTGTTGGTGTCACGACTGTTCACATTCACTTGACTATTTCAACTATTTACAGAACAGCCTCCTCAGGGCATTGATGACACTGAATAGAAAAAACTAAAAACACTTACGCTCGTACTATTTCAGGCCTTATTGATAAACAACAGTCGTAAATCTAGGAGCGCAGACCAGCCGTTGTGCTTTTTTATAGCCAAGTGATCATTTGAAATACAGTCTGAGTGTTAGAAGTGGCAAACAGCACGCATGTGAGTGTACCTGTGAGTCCATATATGTTGCTCAAGGTTTCAAGGTTTTAAAAATCTCCGGAATGTTCCTCTCACCTAGCAACCCCAGCTTAAACCGTTACCTAGCAACCCAAGTGGAGCTCCAGAAGGTTTGGTCAGCTCATTTTACCGCTGTATGCGTTGTACAGTGGTTGGTGCTACCTTGAATGTAGCACCAATATCCAGAGGAACATTTCCTTCCACAAGTTTTCTGGGCTCAGTATCTAGTCAAAACTGTTTCAAGGTATCCCCTTACTATGACAAAAATGTATGAAAATTGATCGATTAGTCATTATTTAAAATATAGAAATGCAACAATTGACACTGCCAATTCTCACAATTTGATATTTTATACACTGCTATGAAACACAAAAAGGGGTTTTCAATAGGCGACTTCATAAGGTAAAAGAAAACTTTCAAAACAATCTAGTATTATCTGAAAATATAATCACCTTTAATGCTAACTCATGGGTTGACTGATGTGTAGCCATCCTTGGGCCTGACCACTGCACTGCCAGATTCAAGATGTCCCTTAAATAGAACATGAAGTAGGCTGAAATATCTCAAAAAGCAACAGATCATCGACTGATCTAAAGAAAGTCACTTGCATGCCAGAACATATTTCTAATGCTTTAAGAATGCAACAAATCACAATAATAGTCCTTACAGTGGTGCAATTTTCATTAATGGTTGGCCAACCAAGATAACCCCAAGATAGCATTAGTTATTCATCTTTAATGACACAAAAAAAACTAGAAAAACATTTAAAGCACTGCAGACCTCATGAGAGAGAGAGAGACAGAGAGAGAGAGAGAGAGAGAGAGAGAGAGAGAGAGAAATGTCAGAGTTCCTGATTAAACAATAAGAAAAAAATGTTGTTATCCTTGGGAGAGATCCAAATAGAAAACCGTTGAGGACATCCATCTCACACGTGCAAAAAGTCCCATCTTACTGATACCCAAGAGTTTTGGGAAAATATTAAACATTTTGGAGGCCATGAATGTTGTTACATCTGGTGCAAAACTGTCATAGTGTGATTGTCTAGTCAAAAAACACCAGACTGAACTGAAAGAACTATTTAGGTATAAAAGCATAAATACTTTCTTTAGTTACAAGAACAAATCCGAAACTGTGTTATTGTTGTTTTTTAATTAATTTAGGACAGCTTCTTATAAATGGAGCTCATTTCCTTCTATTGACCATTCATTTGCCTCTGACTTACTCTCTGCATGCAGTCATTCCTCCTTTATAGCAGACCTAAGCTTAAGCCTTTGTCTCTGCTCCGCTTTCTTCCCGTCTCCCCACCACCTCGGTTTCTGAAGAACAGAACTCTAATTGCCTTAACGTATAACAGCTAGCTGGATGCAGTGGTGCCTGTTTACAGAACAAGAAATTGTGAGTCTTTCAGGGAGCCATGCAGCCACCTCCCACTCAATAGCATCCGAAATCCTTTTCACATGCAGGATGGATAATAATGGAGAAATTTTACATTGCTGGATACAGTATGCTGCTGCCTAGAGTGGGAAAGTAGGTCATCAGCCTTGCAGGGAGCAGTGAAGCTTCGCTGCCTCTCTGCAAGGTTGGATGCCTGCTGAACTGATGGCAACCTAAACCAATCACAGGAGGCAAATGAAACAAGAAAACAATGTAGATTTAAAATGAGAAACAAGGAAACCATGTTCAGCTGTATTCTCATCAACAGAAATTAAAAACAGCACACTGTTAGAGCAAGACATGCTTTATAAAAGGCAGAAGCTTAGACATTGTATGACATTATATAGAATGCAATTCATCATTGTTACCCAAAGCAGCGGTAATTCCAGATGAGTTGCTTCATTATTGTCTCCTAATAACACAAGCAAGCACTTCTATACATTTAATCCCTTTAGAAGTCAGTGCATCCTTCAGCACCATTGATCATCCAGTTTTAAATCAAAGCCCGTAAGCCGCATGTCTGTGTTCCCAGAACGCCTCTTGACTGTTTTAATACCTTTTTCCACTAAATCACGTCTTCCTCACCACTGACAACACATCCTCCTCTTTAGCAAACACGACACGCACTCTGCAAAAAGGTGCTGCTGCTCTTCTAATGTGCTCTCTACCTGTCTCTCTATTGGGGTGCAAAACAAGCAAAATGCTTGATTTATTTTCTGAACTTGTGATGCCTGAATGTACCATTCATCAAGCAGATAATGCAACCAGCCTCAAGATTTAAATAGGAAAACTTCATGGAACTGCATCAATAATATGTTTTTTTTGTTTGGTCTGAAGAAAAACAGATAAACATTCATTTCAGTAAATTTAAAAGTAATAGGCCCATTTGTTGGTATATTTTCTAAAGCAATCTGTCTTTTGGGATGACCTTACATGAGTCCAACACAATCGCTCTTTTCCTATTTGGTCTTCTACCAAAACTGACTACTCCCTCAGACATACAGCAACATTTGCTTTCACATTTTTGTCATTAGACTGTACCAGAATGGAGCAATGCAGCACAAAAAGCAATTTTCAAGGTGACATGGAGGACGTTAAAGTCTCCACCAGAAACCAAAGATAGAATAATATTGTACAACATTCATTTTTGGATCAAAAAGGAAAAAAAAAGATTTAAAAATGTTCTAGATTTTACAGGTGACATCTTAGCAATTAATGCGTTGGAGGACAATGATTCTTTGGAGCACAGAACAAAGAGATTACATTAAAACAAGAAGCAAGCTGTGAAGCATAATTTAAAATAGAAAAAAGGCAGAAATCCTCCTGAATTGCTTTAGGACACTGATCTAAGAGTTTCCTAATCTTTTTCTCAAATTTACTGATACATTCCTGTGCTTATGTTACCTTTAGGAAATGCTGCAGCACAAAGTCAATCTCTAAAATGTGGGTCAAACTGGATCTGGATGATAAAGCTCCCTATAAAACTCCTAAATAAAAAGAGATTTTAAAAAAAGACATTAAAATAAAAGGATTTAGCCTGTTGATCTGATTTCCAATAAAGCCACGCATTATGAAAGAACTGACATAGTCATGCAGATTAGATGGGTACAAAAATAGGAACAACTTTTTCTTTGATCTCTGTAATATCTGTAGTTGAACTCAAGTATTTCCTGTAGGGTCATTTTTGTGCAGTTTTTTTTTTTTTTCTGGATTAGTAGGACACTCCCAGCAGAGCTGATTCCAGATCTTATGGGAGACGGGCTATTAGAAGTGTCATGTACCATTCAGAAAACTAATCAGATAAGTAATTCAGAAGGAAATCAATGTGTACTCAGCTTTCCCAAAGACCCTCTTAATTACACTAATGAAGTGAAAGCATATCGATTGCTGGTTACAGCACTCAACGTGTGCAAGCTCTTTAAACAAATGGTCAAAATGATGTTATAATTAGCTTTACGCAGATGATAAAAAAAACACTAAGGCTTTCATTTGCCATGAGATTTCTGATAAATAGAAGCTTTCTGAAGCTGTTAAAGCGACAGCTATCGGTCACTTTAATGTGCGTGACTCCTTTTTCAGCAACACTTGGGTGTGACAAAACAATTTGAGATTTAACTCTGAGTGATTTATCAAGTGAGATCCATCATCACAGTTCTTGTGGTGATAAATTTTCTAACATGCTGTCCTACAGTATTCTATAAGATATACAGAGAGGATCAGGCCTGACCTTCCCTCCACCCAAGGCTTGTCAAAGGATAGGGCCAGAAAAAGCCCAACTAATGTCTCTGCAGACCCCATACATCCTGTAAAGAACCTGTTAAGACTTTTATTGTCAGGTTGGTGCAACAGAACACTGTTTTCAACAAGCAGTCATCACAGAGACTGTTTCTTTCCCTAAGCCATCTATCTAATGAACACTTATGTCAGAGTGCTCAGATCAATAACATTCATACTTTCACAAACTCAACCTTGTCTTCCTCTTTGTAAATATATATATTTGCAAGAAAGAAAACTTATTTTTACTTAACCTTTTTAGTTTGTTTATATGTTTTATATCTATTGAAAGCCAAGTGGAACTGAAGGAAATTTCTTGGTTGTGGGCACAAACAAGAATTTAGAGTGTATGGACAGGTAAGTAATAGTAGTGGTGCATCGGAGCAGCTAACATTTCTGAGTAAGTCTGTTCATTTATTTAAAGTAACAAGAATAGTTTTTATAAACTTGAAAAAAACAAAACATTTTGATTTATTAGGATTAACCATTATTTCTAATTTGTAATTTCCTCAGAATGCAAGAACATTGCATTCTGCTATGTAATTTAGCTAAACTAAGAAGTTTGTTTCTGATACCAAAAACATGCATTTCTCAAATCAATAAATTAATTAGTCTTAATTATGGGGAAAACAATTATCTGCTTATATTTGCATAAAATTTTACATATGTAATGGTAAAATTTATTCATACTTCTCAATTTGGAATGTCCTCATTTCCTGCAGCAAAATCAATGAAATATTTTCTCTAGACAGTATAAATACAAATCTTTTTGTGCTACATTTTCACACTAGAAATTATTAGGGTCTTACTTGTTTATTGTGTGTTTTTAGTTATTTTATTGAGCACTGTTTTGTTGTTCTTACCTATTTTAGCTGAAAAGCACTGTGGTCCACTGCTGGTTCTGTTAAGGAGCTTAATAAATAGAAATGGATTGGAGTTAAAATTTCACTTATTCTGAAATTGCTCTCACATAATTCATGATGTGACAACTGAAGAGCCCCACATGTTGACTCACTGAAAAGTCATTCTTCATGCATCAAACCACCACAGCTGGTGTTTACCTTGCAATAATTCTGCTTTCTCTCACACCTCTCTATGCTTCTGCCTATATTTTCTCTACACATACTTTCAAAATGATGAGGTGTCAGAAGTGCTGGGCATTGGCTGCAGTCTTTGAAGGACCATAAAACCATTCAGTATTTTATTATATTGCTTCACACTGGAGAGTAAATTTTTGAAAGTGCTGACTTATGTAAGTCTACAAAATCTGCTACTGCAAAAGCAACATTGGGTGATTTAGTAGGGTGAATTTTAAAGACAGGTGCCAGATGATGGCAGAAACACTTTAGAAGACTAATAATGTGGTTTAAAAAGAAAATGTCCGTCATATATTAAACCTACCACTTTGCCCAGACATAATACACTCTGTATATTTCTGCTGAGTGGGAAAAGATGACTTCAGATCTAATCATTTCAATCTGGCACCATAATGCTTGTGAAACAGCAGCTGGTTCATTATAAATGCATTGACTGTTGATAATGGAGAGAAATAATCAACTACCTGAAAATTATGTCCATATGTTGACCTCTAGAAGCTAAACTTTTGTAAAAGCTTAATGTGGCCACAAGGACAAGAAACAAGCCCTTTGAATTCATGCAGAATGGGACATCCTATTAACTCTTGTATGTTTTTCTCTCATATTTTGGAGACTAAGATATATGATTTTAATCATAATCAAAAATTAAAAACATTTAAGTAAACAATTTTTTAAAAAATGAAGATTTTTTTTATTTTTTTATTTTTGGTAAACTGTAAAAAAAAAAATAAAAAATCATTTTCTGAGGATAATTTGTGACATTTTTGCCCACTTAAACTGTCCAAAATTATTTTAGATGATTTGAACAGGATGAGAAGATCCTTAGTAGGTTTGCCCTGTTTAACCTCAGACTTTAACTTGGTGTGTTATTGCCTGTTAAAGGGTGTCCTATTTTTTCTCTGCTAGAATATACATGTGTTTATATCTTGTTAAAGAGAAAGGCCAGCATTGAACTAAATTATATGTGCTTCATGGTGTTCACAGATAACCTTTGTGGAGATAATCCAGGAGTAAAGCTGCTGCCGTAGCTTTTATCGGATATCAGGTGATTGTGTTCAAAGACAAGTTCCCAAAGATTTTGCCTGATCCCTTCCAATGATCCAAAATTAGACAAAAAGTAAATGTAAACTCCTGCAGAATGACCGAAAGAAACAATTTCAAAACGAGACAAAAACAAACAAAACAAAGGTCAAAGGTTAAATCAAATCAGGTCTAATCTTAATAGCTAGGAAAAAGTGGGCCAAGTTGGGAAAACTATAAAGAGCTACAGATAGAGGGCTCCTAACAAATACAAAATGTCAATATTAGAAATTCTGGAGCTTTCAGTAAATTAGGACTGGATCTAAATCATTAAAACCAAGCACTTATGATTAATATAAAATGTAAATAACCCTGATGGACAGAACCTTGAGAAGCTGTGTGAGGATGTCTTGTCACGGAACCTCAGTTAATCCTTGCTGCTTTTTTCAGATGATGAGATATTTTTGGTTTCTTAAGGCTATGATCTTCAGCATGCACTGAAGCATTAGAAAGCCGTGTGTGAGCAGCTGGGAGGATAGTCCGCTCCTCTAAGTTGGAGGCAGTATTGTTGATTTGAAAAGGGTGAAATGTTCCCTCTGGTTTGGATGATTTCCTGCATTTAGCTGAGGAGATTCTGCATTTCAGTGTCTTAACGAGTCATTGCACAACCAATGGCAGCAACAAATTAATAAGAAGATGAGGGCTTTAAATCAAATAGGGCGTTTAAGGGATAATATAAAGCTAAAATTTACTGCTCCATATACATTAAAAACTTATAGAAATGAGATATAGATTATGACTAAATATTAAACAAGATCCACAAATTCAAGCACATGACTTTAGCCTTCTCTATTTAGTAGTTAAGATTTGACAACATGGGGGGACTCGGAGTAAAACCACTGATCCTTTCCATTAAAATAAATCAGCTGTCACTTCTAAATGTGACTTCTGGCCTGGAAATGGCTTATAAGCTCCCCAGGAAGAGTTAGAGAGATGTCAGAGGTATGTTGGGGTTTCCCCTTCTAGGCCTTCCAATCAATTGTCCTAACAACAGATAAGGAAAAGAAAAATAATGACTAGTTCAATCACTTTTCTGTTAAGTATTAAAGTCCTGGTTTTCCAAGACGTTAATCTGGTTTATATCCCAATTCATCATAAAATATGTCTTCCTTTCTACCTTACCACACCTGTTTTTCAGTATTCTCACAGTTTCTTAGCTGATGGTTAGCCTTTGCAGCCTTCCACATTATTTATGTACCTTCTGCCAGATTTTGTAACCGTCTTTTCATTGTTAATGTGCTTAATATTTGTGTCTGTAGGTTTAAATTACACAGTCACTTCACCAAACTGTTGCTCCTCTCATTACACTTACTACCTTCTTAAAAAAAAAAAAAACATATCTAGCATTGGCTCATTTTTCCATTTAATGTTGAAGAAACTACCTCAACAGCTTGTTTTCTATTCCATCTGTTCATTTTTTAAAGGAAAATAATTATTTCATTAGAACCGAGAAGGCTTTATGGCCTCCAGTGCAATAGTTTGTTGCCACTGGTTAGTGCTCCTATTATGAATGAGCTCTAGAAGCTGATAGCTGTTTCCTGGAATGAGCTGCGAGTCAAATCAATGCCTGACCTTGAATATAGAGCCTGGAATTGATTGAGTCTGTAGCAGAGCTGCAGATCGTAAATGCTAATGAAAGCACTGAGTTCATACTGCTGCAAAGCAGACAGTTCCTCCACCGTAGCAGTGCTGCATCGGCATTCCTGTTGCCAGATCTTTAAAAAGAAGAGGAATGGGTCAACTGCTCCTTCAAAGTTGTTAGCAAGATGTAAGAGGACCCCTGCATCTTTATTCTAGCCGTTCATAAGCCTAGACAGTGCAGCAGAGCTTCCACATTAAAGTTTTGTAATTTGAAACTGCTCTTTGATTCATAAATCATTCCAGCTTTTGCCATCACAGCGAACTCAGGGTTTGGATTCCAGAAGCAGAACCTTTAAACAGCATTAGACATTAGGTAAGCTGCTAAATCCAGCATTTTTTGCCGTTTCTTGGAATGTATTTTGGATAAAATGTTTCATAAAATACATCTTCCTTTCTTTAAGTTCTATCTTGCCACACCTGTTTTCAAATATTCTCACTGTTTCTCAGCTGTTGGCTGAGAACAACAACTGAGAAACAATGTATTTTCGATAAAATGATGCAAAAATGAAAGTTGATGTACAAGAAAGTGAGCATAAACTCATAATCATATATTTACAATTTTTAATTTTGGTGAGAAAGTAATTTCAAGGCACATAAAGTGTGTTTAGTACAAAAATAAGAGCTAGATGATCATGAGTAAAAATATGGCCTCAAGGTTTTAGCAAAAAATGTTTAAAAATGTACAATATAATCTCACAGAAAAGCAACAGTTTACAAAAGCTTCTAAAATAACATTGATTATTATACTTAAAATGATATCCCAAACGTACTTATTTTTATTTTGATCGGCAGAACTAAATGATAAAGAATAAAAATACAAATATAGAATTAATACACTACATTTCCAAAAGAAAATATTTTAATTTGTCTAAGAGCATAGAAGTTAGCAATAAGTGGAGGAGGGGCCATGCTGGGTTACCATAAAGTTGGCAAAACCTCCTGCCTTTTTATCGGTCATCTCATTAAATGAGACTTTAAAGCACAGAAATGAACCTTCAGGATTTTTTTTCCCTGTCAGGGCTTTTGATTTTGGTTATTTACAACAAATAAAAGTGAAAACTTTCAGTGGATGACATTGACTTTTACTCAAAAGTCAAACAAATTACACAAATTTGATTCAAATTTACATTTGGAAGAATAGCTTTTCTTTTAAAATGTATTTCATTTCTTCTATGTAATTCTAAAGTTTTGCAAAAAATACCCAATTAATCTGATTAATCTGTTAACAGATTTAACAGAACCTGTTAAATCCTGCACTTTGACCTTTAACTGCTACTGTATTAAATAAGATCTCTGTCTGTGGAGGTTCCATTATCTCTGAGTGGTCAGAGTTAGATTCTTTTGAGAACCAACTCCTTCACAGATTATGCTTATCAAATGTTCTACCTGCTACTGAAAACAGTGAATCCAGTGGAAGATAATGTAACCAACAGTCTATATAATAAAACAACACGTTATTACAATCTACCACTTCTGGGAGGAAAAGGGATTTTTATGATTCCACATTAACGATCTCGTCTAGAGCACATAAGAGTGTGTGACTGATCGATGGCTGTAATATCCTGAACCGGTAATGTTTCCCTCTCTACCAACCTCTGAAGAACGATAATTAGAGAAGCAGTGACAGTTTGCTTCCCTGCAGTTGCTCTCCTGCAGTTTGCTCTTCTGTGCATGAGATTCTCATTGTGCCAGTGAGCAAATTCAGGCAAATTCATCTAACAAAATGTAGATGAATACTTTTGGAGAGGTTGATAAATGAAAGGGAATGGGTAGATTTTATGTGGCCTGCTGGCTTTAAAGTGTTGCTACATCTTTATTACGAGCAGCAAGCTATTGATTTAAGGCTGCTGGAGGATTGAGCATAAAACAATCCCAAGAGGTAATACAGTTTTGCAGTAGTAACAATTCTGTTAATATGCAGTACAGTAGAATTAAATGTTTAGTAGCAATTAAAAGTTTAGATTTTTTTCATTTTTTTAATATTGGCCTGGATTAAAAAAAAATGTAGGAATATCAAAGAATTTAAAATTTATGAACAACACATTCCCTGTGTTTCATTTAGCTTAAACTATATATTACAGACAAAGCAACAAAACTGACAGCAGCTAAGAAAGTGTTACATTATTACTGGGAACCTCATAATATTTTTTATGGATGAACTATTAAATTAGGTAGAACTGGATCTTACGATCTGCGATTATCAGTTGTTTGCAATTTCGTAGTAAATTTTGCAAATTACATCCCACTTTAATTTTGTACAATGCTGCTTTAGGATTTTATCATCATTTCATTGCTTCTTGTTTTTCTCAAATGCAGAACATTTTAGGGCCAACAGCAAAGTTAATAAGGACACTTTGCATAAAGGCAAGATTCCAAGATTTAATTTACATTTTTAAGCTGGCTATCAGTGTTTGCAGCTGCACTACAGTGTTTTAAAATCATTCAGCAATGTAATAGGTTGAATATCATTTCTTGCCATCACCAATGTCCGTAGTTTCTCAATTCAGCCACCAGAGGTTGAAAAAGGAAGCAAAATATTCACTGCAAACTAGGTTCTACTATGTCAATATACCATTACTTACTAGAGATATACCAGGGTTCGACTAGTCATTAGCATATAATTGTTTCAATGGCATTTAGAAAAATAAAAACACAACTAAAAATACATATGTTGTTGACTGAACACCAATTTCTACCACATTTTTTTCTTGACATTAGAATCTTTATTAGTATGTAAGAATACTCTAAAAGCAGCCAGCATCTTTAGGATTTAACTTTTGTTGCTTACATCCAAACAGAAGTTTTCTGCTGAACAACTATCAAACCAGCAGTCTTCCCCATGATTGTGTGAGCTGGCCATAACATATAATTTCTGTTATACAAAAATCATCTACTTCTATTGATGTAAATTTCTGAAAAAAAATACATAAAAAAAACAATGTAGGATTTTCAATAACTGTCACCGATAATCATTCAAATTAACGGAAACAAGCAATTCAACTACATCCTTGTGTGAGTGAATCCATGTATGAGTTTCAGTTTTTCAACTTGATTACAAAATTTATTTAACTTTGACATTATTTTACATTATTCTATCCTATTGAGATGTACCTGTGTTAAGACAATCAGATTTAAAAAAAAAAAAAACAGAAAACATGTTAGTGGTTGCATGCATTTTAAAAACCAATTCTCTGCTGCTACCACTTGCTATCTCCACCACTCATCCTGTTTTTCGCCATCACTCCCTCTGATCCTTTATCAAACTGACAAGGTTTCTGAGTGTTCGTGCAGAACCAATTAGGAAGTGAAGGTCATGCCAACTTACAGAACATCCAGCACCTCCTACATCAACAGGCTTTAGAGACTGATGATGTCCAGGTCATGTGATGGTGACTAACCATCCTATTCCTACTTTCTGACATTGGGTAGATTATGTTTTATGCTGCACTTAATGTATTAGGGATCTGTGTAAGATAAAAAAGAAATAGCTAAAATTATATCTGGAACTAATAATAAGTGTGAATAAGAAATTAAACATGAATAAAAAAAGCATATTAAAATGCGGGGAATCGTTTTCAACTGATTATAAAATGGACAACTGCTTTGAAAGTAAGTTAATTACATTTTTCTCCCATGTAATTAATTTAATATGACTTCAAAGCCTACAGAAATAACTTTGAACAGCAGTTAGAAACCACAGCAGAAACTGCATGGCATAGATCTTGCGTAAATTACTTAGAAATAACTTTAAGGAATGAACTCCCATGATTAAAAGTCTCTGAGAAATATACCCACAAAGTGAGAAACCTTTATGAAGGATTTATTTTTAAATAAATATCAATACACATCAGAATACAGCACATACTGTAGATTTATTGCTTTTATTGCAGTAGGCTTTCAATTTGACATTTGTGGACTAACGTTAATGGGACTCTGCTGTTAATGTGTGATGTGGTTATGTCTGCAGCACATTATTTCTCAGTTTTATCATGTTTGTGTAGTACATTTCATCTTTTCGTGCGCTGACAAATCTAGGGTGGATTAGAAATAGCTTTAACTTTAAGGAATGAGTTAAAGCTATTTCTATGAGATTCCCAGTGTGATAAAATTGAGATAAAAATGGTAGTTTCATAATATAAAATAAATTTAATATGAACAAAAGTATATGAGCTAATAGTTTTTATCTAAAATTGAAAAGGAGCAACTACATAATCTGTTAGTAATATAGATCAACATACTTAAAACCGACAATAGAATAATGTTACCTGTAGTTTTTATTTTATTTTGGCTATGACGCAAAGTACAAAGTTAAGCAAATGGCATTAATTGCAACTATCCTAGATGTTCCCACCTCTCACCTTGAGCTTTTGCATCTTAGCCACTAAAATCATATCAAGTGGAGGCATTGAGTGCAGTCTGTCCAACAAGTTTAAAATATCATTGGCATGAAGAATTTGCATTCACATAACTTATAATATCCTACTAAATACTGCATTGAGAGAGTTTATTGTGATTGCCAAATTGCACACATTGATATTACAATGTCATTCAATATATTACTGCAGCTCTTAGCTTAAACACTAAGTTTCACATTAGTGAAACTTAAATACAAAACCTGACACTCTTCCAGGGTGTGATAAACCTCCATCCTGCCTCAGGAAATATCCGGAGATCACTTCCCACTTCATCAGGGTGAGCAGACACACGACTGAGCCACCTCAGGCATGATCTCATTCACAGACAAAATAAGGCCCAACACATGCATGGAGCCTGAAACATGAACCTGTTACTGAGAACTCTCTCATTAGGGAAAGAAAGTGTTTTTGCAAACATTCTTCACAATTCAGAGTAAAACTTATTCCAAGGTCTGAAAGCCTTACCAGTTATTTCTTGCTAGAGCAGCATATGCACGCATTTCCTGATGACTTATTGGTATTCACCAGAGACGTGACTAATGGTCAATAAGTATATTCTTTCAATAAGTAGGTAATTGTGAAGCTGTCATCTCAAGATGGACAGTCTCATACTCTGAGCTCTCTTCTCTGTTGAGAGGTGAGTAATGTCTGTGAAGGACCATTATTATACTTTTGCCTTGTTGAGGAGGGAATTAAGAAGTTAGATGCAGTGGATGGTGATTTAGGAGGTTTTAAAGGGATGAAGAAGAGTGAAAATTCACAGAACTCTGCCAAATGTTAAACTACATAAGTTCTTTGTTTATATTGTTTAGTTAGCAATAAAACAATGGATTCGACTTGGTTGTGATCTGTTATAATTATCTGAGGAGAGTTATGTCAGCCATAAAGTCTTTATTTCTTCTTGAAATAATAAATGATTCATTTGAAAATTCTGTTATACTTGTGGTATATGCTTTGTAAGTACGGTATTCTGCACTCTTAACAGAGAGCCCAAGTCAAGTTCATGTATTCCTCTACAAGCCTGAATGAAATGGCTGATCAGTCATTCAGCTCCACAGAGGCCTGGCAGTTAGCCATTCATTTCATACATGTATTTTTGGGGAAGAGATTAATCCAAAAGATGTTAAATATTGATATAAATCAAAGAATCAGTCAGTTCCTTCTGTCAACTTTTAATTGACCTCCCATTCGGTTTCTGTATTGAAAATCAAAGACAAACACAGATGAAGGTCTACTATATCAATTTGTATAAATACACATGGAAAATAAAAACTGATACATTACATCTATGCATATGCCAAAGATCAAGCCATTTTTTGATCTTCATAAGATCGTTATTTAATAATGTGGTTTCATCTTGAGATGGGTTGAGCTTCTGTTTCCTGAGGTTTTAGCAATTT
Organism: Brachyrhaphis roseni; assembly: GCA_903066815.1. Taxonomy (NCBI): domain Eukaryota; kingdom Metazoa; phylum Chordata; class Actinopteri; order Cyprinodontiformes; family Poeciliidae; genus Brachyrhaphis; species Brachyrhaphis roseni. The sequence goes on from CAEFZY010028471.1 coordinate 92,147, forward strand.
CCTAAAACAAAAAAAAAATACAGTACCTGCAAAAAACCTGGAATTGCAAAACTGTTGGTATATCGTTTAAGAAAAGGATATGAGGAGTCAATGCACCCTGCCAAAAAGCTGTCCTGCACATACCCATTAATATTGAGCAAAATGGGTTTGATATAATTCCTCTGGACATATAGTGAAATATTTACACAGTCAGCCAAAGCATCCGACAGAGTATGCAGTCAGCTCTCTGTATGTTTGAGAGCGTCTTTTCATCCATCTGCAAACCAACATTGTTTCATTTCTTCTTTGTTTGAGCAGGTTGTTATTCAGTGAGGCTATAGTTTTGTGCCAATTTGTCAGACAGCTTCTTACAGACAAAATGTTTCCAAAACTTTTTGGGATGGTGACATTAGAAGGGTTTAGTCAAAGCAGTGATTATGCTAAAGCTGTCAAATCTGACACTCTGGAAAGGTCTGTTTTTGTTACATTTTACTGTTGGGTGAGAATAAAATATACTTAATTTAGTTTGTGTGTGCTGTTACTGTCCTTAAAATACCAAAAGTCAAAATCATCAAGTCAGAATTTTAAAATAAAATTGATATCAACCTATAAAAGCCTGATCAGCGTTAACTAATCCATTTTACACATAAATGTCCCAGTGTTACACTTTAACTTAGAGAAACACCAAGCAATATACCTCTAGTTTCAGTTTTCATATTTTTCCAAATATGAAAACCGATGCTGTAAATGAGCCGTCACATTTCCTGTGACTGTTCACAGTGCACATCACTGAGGTATCACCTTTTTACTTTACTGTCACCCTTTAACAACAGGATCCCTGATATCTCATACAAACACATCTAAGGATACACTCCATTTGCAAGTGTGTGTGCCAAGAATGATGGCGTATGAAATCAGACAAGGTGACAGCAGGTCTACCGCAAAGAGAGAAAATGGCACAATCAGCCGTCAAGATGTAGCCATGTTTAGGCAGCAAGAGCTGTTTACTCCTGCTGGATATGGATTATAGAGGAAAACGATCAGCTAAAAGAAATATGATTTAACAGAGATGCATCAATCAATAAGGCTGAGATTAGAATTAGTTCATTCTAATGGGACCACTGATTCGGACTCCATTGTCTCTTGTTGCTGAAGTCTGAAAGTCATCTTTGGATTGATTTTTAATCTTGAAGTATGAGCTACCAGTAAAAAAAAATATTTTATATATACAGCTCTAGAAAAAATGAAGAGCCCACTGTACTGAACCCCATTGAAAACCTCCTGGTTATTCCACCAAATATTGGTTTCTGAACTCTTCCTGAGTTAAAACATTAGTATTGTTGTTTCTAAATGAATATGAATTTATTTTCCTTCCATTATTGCATTATTGTTACTGAAGATCTCCACCAGTAGAAAATCTGATGTGGCAGAGTAAGCGATGTGCTGCTAACCTTCTTCTGAGATATTTTTAGGGGGACAAGGAGAAGATATTTTATATAATAAAAGTGCATTCAGAGCAGAAATAATAACCAAAGACAAATCACCAGAGCTCTGCAGAGGAACAACAAAGAGCACACAGTAAGCCAGGGGTGTCCAAAGTCAGTCCTCATGGGCCAGCATCCTGCATGTTTTAGGTCTCTTCCTGGATCCAATGATGACTCCTCATTATGTCATTTACAACCAGTCTTAGTAGCGCTGGACTAAGAAGAGGTCTGTATGATAAGTTCAGAAGAAACACAGTTCCACCTAGGTGTTTGCTAAGTGCTGCTGCCGCTAGTCTGAAGGAGCTGAGTGAGAAAGGTTTCTGAGAAGGGGTATAGCTTAGAGGCGCTTTACTTTTTGTGGGCACACCGCCTAGGCCCCCTGAATGTTGCTATCAAAAGCATCGCCAACTAACACAGTTGTATCATTATTACTAATAATATTTGTTATTACAGAGGCAGCCATCTTTGACGCTTCTGGTTAATGAAACCATAACAATAGACCATATACCCAGATCAAGTCCCCTATAAACATCTTGGCATTTCAAATAAAAAAACATTTTTTTCTCTCTCCTTTACACATAATGAAGAAACAACTTCCAACAACCTAGAATAATTTATTTTAAAAAAAGACATATCAGACTCTTATTGATGGGAAGAAAAGACAGCAGAGGAGGACAAGGGGGAACTGAGAATGTGGTGATGAGTGGGAGGATGTGTGTTGGCTCTTTGCCCAAGTGTGTTTGCATATACAGTATAAGAGGAAAAGGCCAAGGGAAGAATGAGGACTGTGCCGCTAAGCTGCAGGATACTTCTCATAAAAACAGACTGATTTTAGACAACACTTGGGTCTGAATCTAGCTGTGTGTAAAAGTGACAGGTGTGTTTTTGTTATAGTGGAGCCGGAGGGTGGCTCTGTTAATGTTTAGCCCCGGTCCACAGGTTTCATTGGCTGTATTAAATTAGGCTTTCTAGGAAAAAAGCCAACTCAGAGCTCTGAGAAGCAAATCAGGACAGCTTGTTGACATGATGATGTCTGCCTTTATCTCCAGAAATCAGGACATTTGTGTTGGCTAATTAATAACATCTTAAATACTGTTCAAGTGTGACTCTTGGGTGACTTCAATACTGCATCTGCTAATATAAAACGAAATCCAGAGAGAATTAACTCTGTTTCTCCTTTTATTTTAAATTAAAGTCTGACTTAACCTTTTGAGATTTGCTTTCCTTTGGGAATATACACGTCCTCCCGTTAAATATTATAAACCCAGGAGCAATCTCCCGAGGTAACCTACCTAATAAAAGCAATTTCACCTCTCTTGCTGCTTTCTCTCCATCTTCTCGGAGGTTTTTGTCAATCATCTTTGACCTCTCCGCCGCAGCCTTATCCTCAGCACTCACAGTGCAACCCATGGATCCGGAGGCAGGGGCGCACCGACCACTTGCGCAAAAAAATATGAAAAAATGTATCTTTGCTGATTTCAGGGAAATAGATGGAGCGGCTTGTAGAGAGAAAATACCCTACTCTTGATTGTTGATATCTATATGAAATCAATGTCCCTGCTCTTTAGCTCTCAACTGGAAGCTATTTGGTCCATGCCGAGAAGCTCCGACCCCCCTCTCCCCTACATCCATACATCCAAGCACGGGCTGGAGAAGCCTGCGCCCGTCTCCTCGTTCGACTCGTCAGCCTGGTTTGCTGCTGAACAGCGCGTCCCTGCGTGGTGCAGTCAATTAGTCTCGCGCGAAAATCCTCAGATATCGTCGAGCGAAAAGTTGTCAACCGGTTGTGTTGACGTCAGTTCAGCAACTTGTCGCGATAGTCCAATTAAAAGCAGGTGAGCTCTCCACGGACTGGCCCGAGCGAAACCAATTAGAGGGAAATGAGCCAGCGCGGAGAGATGTCAGGGGGGAATGCTGTGAGCGGTCTGCAGTGGGCGCTGTTCCGGCCTCATTCCTTTGCATTTCTGCTGACCAAAAGTCGACAAAGACACAGAAGTAACGATAGCTGCTGTCATACAGAAACCGCGCAGTCACTGATAAAACGGCAAAGGTGCCTGTGCGTCACATGTTTATGAAATGCCTTTGCACGTAATTAGGCCGCAGGAATAACTAGTGCACAGCGCCATCGCGTGGCATTTAGTTGAACATAATCTCCGCCAAAGAAAACAACCAGTTACTAGCTTTTTTGCTACATGAAAGGGAAGCATAGAGAATAAATACATTTAAGTAAACATATGTATGACATATATATGTTTCCTTTCTGTTTCCTTAAACACACACGCATATATATATCTACATATATATATCGATATATATATATATATATAGACATAGATATATAGATATATATCTATAGATATATATATGCGTGAGTGTGTAAAGTGCATATGAGAGTGCAGATATAATAAAATGCAGTAGTGACTAGTAGTAAGTAGTATTTATTGCTGAGGGTCTCCACATTATGTTTGCCAGCAGAGTGCAGGGTCATGATGACCCACAGAGCTTAAAATAAGTTTAGCCTTGACAAGAGCTCTGATAAGGTACAAATAGCCTGTGTTGTGGGAAAAATACTGTGTTGATGGTTGGAGATAAAAAAAAAAAAAAATGCCTCAACTGGCTCAAAAGTCTAATATCATAAAACAATTAAATGTGCAAAGTTTGTGCAAAAAAGAAACTGCCAGAACCATATGAAAGACAAATGAAGACAACAAAGGCAAAATAAAAACATGTACAATTATTTTATTTCCAAACTAAAACTGTCCCAGCTATTTACACTTTACAATCTACTGTAAATAAGCATCACAAATATAAAATGTTTACATCTATATACATTATTTATATAAAGTTCTGCCTTGTTGATTTGTTTAACATGCTGAAGCATAACATCTCACACAAAATGGTTTACGCACAAAGGATTTTTACTACAACACTGACTAGACCTGAAGCTGTGAAACTAATTTAAAGGCATTTCAATACAGTAGGTAGTCTGTTGTTATTGATGGCATCATCTTAATAAAATGTTAAACAAAACAGGACAATGCTAAAGGGTAATTACATCATAACATCTACAGGAAAGGCAAAAAAATAGACATCATGTTAAGAGAGGCACATAAGAAAAGCTGTGTTAATCAGTTTCAAAAGTCTGTGTAGGATATATGGTGTCAAATTCAAGTCGTATTTGTTTGTCAGATTAAAAGTACCTTTTGAAAATAACAACCTTCAAGCATGCATTAAACATACCTCTTATTAAGCCCACATTCCTGTATTAATTTTTTTTATTGATCTTTTATAGGTAATATTCTAACCTTTAAATTTCATATTCTCATTAGCCATCAGTGGAAACCATCATAACTAACAGAAATAAATATTTGTGAATAGTATTCTTGTGAATCTTGTTTACTCAACTTTCATCTGAATAAAAAAAAACTACTGAGCTAATAAGAGCCTCATCTGATATATTTATCCAAAATATATGATTTATACTACAAGATTTGTGATATAACTCTGTTTCCATTAAGAAAACTGTCATGTAAAGAACTAAATACTCTTTGGAAACAAGTTATATTTTGACATACATGGATGATAAAACCTTGCCTCATTAACACTGTAACACATTTTTGGTTTGTAATCCATTAAAAGCTTTTCTGTAAACCTGAATTTTAGTATTTAGTATATTTAGTCATGCCATTGTGGGTTCAGAATTTCTCTGAAAACCGTTTCGGGAGGTATTTGGTCAAATACGTAAATTTTGCAACATCATAACAATAGCAGTTTTCAGCACAGACAATAAAAGTTGCTAAATGTACATTACTACATCACGCAGGCAGTAAATTCAGATCCAAGCACTTTAAAAGCTCGTTAAACCTGTAGCATTAAAAACTCTGCAGCTGTGTCACAAAGGCACAACACTTCGTTAGTTTATTGCTGCAGATCAGGCACTATTTAAATCAGCACTTTTACCTTGTAGTGTATAAACATGCAGTAAGGTTTGGATAAATTACTTTAAGATATGTACAATGCTCTGAAGTATGAGTTTAGATAGATAATATAGAAAGTTAGTGTATTTATTGGACCATTTGAACATTATTGGAAAAGGGACTTCTGTGAATTTGGATTATGTTAATGTTCAGACATTAGCACCAGTAGTTTCTTGACTCGGTTGACTCCAGCCCTAATAAATATTTGTAAAAAGGATCAGACTTCTATTTTTTTTTGTAGAACCGATAAAAATAAACTAATTTGATCATGTTTATTAAATGAGGATAAACTAGATTAAGTAGTTATTTGTATTTTAAAACATTTACCACTTACAACCCCTCTAAAATGGATGTAAATTAAGCATGGTTATTACTTTTAATCTGATCAGATTTTCAAGTAACGCTTCATTTGTAATCACTTTCTTCCTGTTTCTCTGGAGTATGCATATGACACAGAGGCCTTGTTTGTTCCAGTTACTCTTCACAAAGGGGAGAAAAAACAAACATATAAATCAAGTAAATCAGATTTGATAGAATTTTTAAAAATATTTTTTATGATAGAAAATTATTTCAAGTCTGTTTACACCTCTTTACCAGGGATGCCTAGGAAAGATTGACAAACCATGCTATTCAACCAATAGGATCGGTCTAATCGACTGTAAGATTATGATCGAAAATCGCAGTATGTTTGGGATAAAGATGTAATAAGAGGAAGTTTCAAATTTCTGAATTATTAAAAAACATTGTCAGTTTTTGTCACCTTAAAAAAAAAGCGTAATGCATTGATTTTCTGGATGTAATCAAACACAGGAGTTAAATATAGATAATCTAAAATCAGAAAGGAGTTAACTAAATAAATATACACTATTTATTTGTTTTTGTGCCATTGCAAATGATAAAAGGCACAACAGTTTTAGTTCATTTGGAAACCTTACTGAAAAGTAAAAATGTCATGCCACTTCAAAAGTCTTAGAGCACTTCAAAGACTTATTCTACATGATGATGATGATGATGATGATGATGATGATGATGATGATGATGATGATGATGATGGTGATGATAAGGATTTCATACTGATTCTGGTTCCAGGTGAGATTACCTGACTGCTTCTTTTTGTGCATCTCATTTAGAACAATTAAAATAGTTTTTGTTTTTATTTATCTACACAGAACCAGCTGCAGTTATTAGTGTAAAAGTAAAGCCTTAGAAGCAGGAGACAACCATTTCATCCTCCCGGGTTGATTTTGTGGTGTAATTTTAATAAACTGCATTAGAAACTCTCTGTAATATAAAAAAATAAATTAGAAATTGCAGCAAATAGAAGATTTTTGTTCGGGTAACTGCCTTCCACATAGCATGTATTATGGTGTGTATTTTGAATTGTGGCAGACCCAGACTCTGTGCTGGACAGCACTTAGTAACGTGTTGAGCTGAGGTGAAAGCCTCCCTTTCTAATGAACATACCGAACAACCCTTTTCCAAACACTGCACACACAAACACACAGCAGCTGTTAGTGACCTCCAGCAGCCCGGCTGGTCCCTGACGTCCAGTCGATGAAAATGAAGCTCAGACTCATCACCATGAAGGAGATTCCCAGAGCAGCAAAACAAGTAGCCTTTAAAATATATTTTAGAAAACACAGAGAAGCACTTAAGCCAAATGATCTACTTGTCAACATTATCTAAACTGTCAAATATTGAGAAATAGATAATGAAAGATGTTTAATGAAAGATATTTATGCCTCACCAGTATTTTTGAAGTGGAGGTCATGGGTTCATCCTCTCTGGGAACGATGCGGATGTAGAAGACAGCAGGGAAAATGAAAATGAGGCAGGGAGCTGACGTGGCACCTGAATCACATAAAGACATATACATTTGGGTTTACAAATTTATACTTTCCTCTTTGAAAGGCTTTATTTGACCTCCTTTCAGGACATTAACAAGCTGTATCGGGTCAGGTTGTATATCCTGCCAAGATGCAGAAGAAATCACTCACGGGGTCACTTACAAAATTGGCTTTAAGATTTTCATATTTGGTTATGAAGCTGTAGCATTATTTTTATATATCCATAGACTAATTGCCCCATTTGGAAAACAGCAATAGCTTGAAATATGAACCACCCACAGTTCAATTTTTTGTCCTGTGTACAGGATATGTTTTTTCTAATCAAACCAATTTATATAAATCCATCCATCCATCTTCTGTTCACCCTCGTCCCTAATGGGGTCGGGAGTTGCTGGTGCCTATCTCCAGCTGCGTTCCGGGCGAGAGGCGGGGTACACCCTGGACAGGTCGCCAGTCTGTCGCAGAATTTATATAAATATTTTAAAATAAAACTTTTACTGGTTTTTATGTTAATTTGTGCTCTGTCTGTCATATATACATTTTTAGAGCAGGAAGGGCTGCTTTGAAGATGTCGTCTCCAAGGTCCTCAATGTTTTTGCCTTTGACTCATTAAACGTGACCTGCACTCTGAGGACAAACTTTGACAATAATATTGATTCTGGCTGTCACTTTCTCCTAGAGTAAACATGTGTTAGTCACATGTCTTAGTTCTCACTTCCAAGCTGTGAGAACAAGAGCCAACAATGCATAAAATTACAGTGCAAAGTAAAGAGTAATAATAATTTTTTTGTTTTCTGATTATATATTGTAAAAGATGTCTGTCTTGGTCAGAGGAGGCATTTTTTACTTGTGAACCATGTTAAGTTTTCCATTAAAATAATACTGTAATGCACTAACCAATGATGCCAAAGATGCCCAGAATGTTGGGAGCAAATATCACCAGCATGTTGATGAAGGTGAGCAGAACGAAGGCAATGCTGACATGACGTAACCAGTTGAAAGACTTGCTGGGAAATAACATCTCCTGGATGGCTCTGCGCACCTGCACATTTTATCGTGCGATTAAAAAATACATTAGTATTGTGTCTGTCTGAAGTGTGGAAACAAACAAAGGGCCCAACTTACAGGGAACAACACAATTGGCACAGTCAGTGTTACAGCGGTGAGGACAGCCACTCGGACACACAGGATCAAAATGTCATAGGGATCGATGCGGTTGTACGTATGCAACAGCTCCGGCTCCACCTTACCTGCATGGACATTAAAATAAAACCGATTCATAAAAACATTTCAACAGAAAAAATACTGGACAGTATTTTATTTCTACAGGCCACCACTAGAGGGAGCCTGCAATCTGTGTAATAGAATTAAAGTTTCTTAACCAAAGAGATGCAGAGACAACATCAATGTAAAGATAAAGGGTTCCACAGTTTTAAAGCACTGTATGTAAATAGTCAGTTCTGTTGTCTCATTTTCTTGTTTGAGACAACAAACAAGAAAATTTTTGTGTCTCAAACAAGACAACAAACAGAAATCTGCTCTCACCATAAAAAGTCAGGTAGCCAAAGAGAGCAGCCAGAAAGTACATGGTGTACATGAGAAGGATGGAGATGTTGGAAACCTTTTGCATCTTTTTCTTTGTTGGACTGAAATCAGAGATTGGAAAGTTATGCGAATGCCACATTCTGCACTGACTTCACCACAGGGTTACGAAGGGAGACTCACTTGCGTAGCTCGGTGTAGATGGGCAGAACCTCGGGGTGGCAAACAAAGGCAAAAGCCAAGATTGGGATTGTGTACGCCGTCTGTGAAGAACAATCTGTTCAGCACCTCTATGTTCAAGTTTAAAAAAATTATACAGGAATAAATAACCAAATATGTCTTTCCCTCAGCTGCCCACCTGTGAGTTGATTGTGAACATGCGTGGGGTGCAATGCAAGTCCTTGTCTTCATGTGGCAAACTGTCGCTGTAGTCGTGGACCAGGCTGGAGTCATTCAGGCCAAGGTGTGCAGCGGTGCTGTTGGTTGAGAACTCCTCAAATGGGCAAGGGATCTGAAACTTCTTATAGGTAACCTTCAACAAGATGGGGAGGAAAGCAGAGACGCTATCAGAAAAATATACCCAAGGATGCTGCTCTTATGTGAGAACTGGACTGACTTACAGCAGACAGAAAGAACACCATGCAGCTGAGAGAAAAGCCGCTTGCGTAACCAAGGTAACCTGAAAATGAAAAAAGAAGTTAGCAGACACAGAATTAACTGAATTACAGCCCTCATTCACAAGAAAAGAAACATTCAAGCTTATTCTATTATTATTAAAGCTGCTACAAAAAAAAGAGGAAAAAAAACTTAATCAGAACCACCTAACTATGGTGAGAGAGTGGAAACGACATGCTTTTGATGTCTGTTAATAAACAGATTATGTTGGACATGAGGGTGTGATTATCTGAAGGTAATAGATGAGAACCTGCTGCTCTCACAGCTGGCAGCAGGATAAAAACACACTAATTGCTCGATGTCAGCGTACCAGCTCCATCTGAGTGTGAGCCGGCTTAATGTTAAATGACATTTCTAACTAATCACTTCTTAACATCGCAAATCTTGGCTGCAAAATAAACTTGAGTGAAAATCTAAAAATTATCCATCAATTTTATTTTAAAGTATTTAGTCCACTCAAGATACTCTGAGGGTCAGATTTGAGGTACTTGAAAAAAAATTTATGCTTTGCCAAAATATTTTTTAAAATTAAAATTTTGAGACAAAAGAGCATGACATTATAACATTGATCTGAGAATTTAAATAACAAACCACAGTATCTGCAATGGCTGATCTTAAACAACTAAAGAGTGTGTTTCCTGTATGACAGCTGCTCTTATTTAAAGCACACACTGGTTTGTTGTGGGGAAAAGTTTAAGAGGTGTCAGATAGAGAGTATGGTGAGAAGCAAACATGTCAATGAGCTAGTTAGCAATGTTATTACTGTCAGAGGAGAGTTTCTAAAGTCTGACTGAAAGTCTTTGAAGTAAATCAATACTATAAGGCACCATGTTTATCTGTTCAATGAACAGCATGGAAATGTCTAGCCATTATGTTATGTGTGTCAGAGATGAATTGCTTAGGTATGAAATATGCATATTAACCTCATGACAGAAGAAAAAGACCTAGTGAAGATGCTGGCTTAAGCTTATCCACTGTGAAATGTGTTTTGTACCAACAAGGACTGAAATGCCACTCAGCAAAGAGACCAGTAAATCAAAAGCTGCATTAAAGGTCAGGTTAGAGTTTGAAAAGCCACTCTAGGAGAAAGACACTAGTGTTTGAAGGCACTGTCTGATAAAACTAAAATTTAAGTTTAATAAAGGCCATTGTTACCCTTGGTGGAAAAAAGGAGAAACTTGCAATCCTAAAAAGACCATCCTAACGGCTTCTCAATCTTTATCCTGGCATTTAGCAAATAGAAATGGTTTTGATAATCCCAACTGACCTGAATGAGGAAATGTTTAGTCTGATATGTTTTTACAAGCAACCTACTTTAATCTACATATGCTTACAGTGAACTAATATTATATTCTGCTTGATGCACAATTGTTAGAAATCCAAGTTGATGTATCAAAATTACTCACCGAGCTGTTTCATCAGAGCCAGGGGTAGGATGACACTGATAGAGACCATGATGACCAGGTAGTTTCCATTCAAGTACCACAGACTGTTGGAGAGAAGGCGAGTGTACTTTGGTGAGCTCAGTATTACAAACATTGCCACTGAGAGACAGATACACAAACACTCACAGGGATGTGCGGAATTGTGAATAATTGCTTAAGCAGATTGTTTATGAATAACTATGAAGCAATATCTGTTACAAATTTAAGTGTCCAATGTAACCTGATGGAAACATTCTCAGGCCCAAGGCTGTGGAAAAAATGTGTGTACTTCTGTTGCTATCATCAGAAGTACTGGAATAGAGCGTTACATAACTGAACCAACTAAAAATATGCACTAAGTATGTTAGTGCTGACACGTGTCTCACACCTTATTCACTCACCCAAGGCAAAAAACAATGAGCGTGGAAGAACTTATATGATCATAAACTACTTTCACTATTTGTTCTTTTTAAAATCAACATCCTGTGTATGCTCTTCATTAAAGAGATTAATCATTTATCAAAGGCATCTCATTTAAAGTGTGCTCCCCGCTAATACAAACACATGTGTGCTTGGAAATTTATTTCTGAACTAATGTTTTGTGTCGAACCAATACAGTGGCTTTGTTTACTACATAGATGGTAAAACGTTTGCAAAAACTCTCCACCAGCATACACATCACTGCATTTAGAATAGACTACACTAAAATAATGCAGATACAGATAAATTGTTAATTTGCACATACCTAATGCAGGCTTTAAGCTTTTTGCAGTCATTAACAATGTTTCTGGTATAATTCTGGCCGAATATTTAAGTCCTCTGCTGGGCAGAGCAGATTGAATTCTTGTAAAATGTTTGGTTTCCGGGTGAGACCCTGACTTTTAAGCTTGTCAACAAATATTCAGTAGGGTTTAGTTTGGGGTTTAAGAAAAATATAAGCGTACTGACTCAAAAGGTTACTGTGAGAGTACATGAACTTGGTTTGGATGGTTAAGCTCAACCTATGATAAACCCAGAATAAAGTCTGTTATGAACTCAAAATACATGACCAGTGTCACGAGTCAGGGAAGCTTGTTTTACTGAGTCTGAGAGAATGCAGACCAACAAAGAAATCCTCACTTCCAAATTGACACCTAAAATTTGAAGCTACCCATGATGACTGCCTTCTAGAGAATAGTTTAGACAAAGACAAATTGATCTATTTGAGCAAAAAGGATGTTTGGAGGAGTCGAGGGGACAATTTCTCATTTGAGAACATTGTACTACCAAGCATGACCATGGTAGAATCATGCAAAGGGTGTGTTTAGTTGCCAGTTGTATTGTATGAAGTTTGTGTAATAGTGCAGATGCAGAAATAACTTCAAATTCATCAACTCTGCCTCAAATAAACAGATGGCGGATGATCCCAAACACACATTAAAGCCAGTTTTTGAATGGATAAAGCATTAAGTTTCTATAAGTAGCCCAAACTACAACATTACAGAAAGTTTTATTTATGCTTAAAGGTCATGCCAGAGCCAGGTCGTAAATTTTACCAGATCTGATAGCAGCGATCAAATATCTATCCAGAATTAAATTGCATGCTTGTTTATGACCTAAAAAAGGTCTGAAGTTTCTCTGGATCTTGCAGACAGACAATTATCAAAAATATTAGCAGTGGTACAGGCATATATTAGAGTTGGTAGGTATAAGTTTTGCCCTGCATGGATGAGAGAAAACTGCAATAACTTCAAACCTATATACCCTAATATAGTTTTTGCACTTCACTGATGTAAAATTACTGCTTTCTGAGAAAAGAAGGATTCTATTAATCCTTTTTTCATAATATTGTATACAGGACACAAACAGCTTGATATTTAATGGCATGTTTATTATCATGTGAACAGTCTTTATTCAGTGGCAATAGATTTTAAACCATTATCAGTGGAAAAAGTCATGTCACAAGCAGCAAGCAGCTTAAATAAATTACTGTCAATCCATTTAAGCGCTAATGTCACCTAAATCTTGTGCACACAGAGGCCTTTGTGTCCTGGAGTCCCCTCATCTTTTTAAGCTGCTGAGCCTGTTATTCTTGACCCCGAATTAAACAGAATCGGGGGGGATAAACTGTCTGTTACAGGTCTCCAGGCCTGAGCATACAGCGATGTCTGACATAAGTGGAGTGTGTATGGGTTTGGAGGAGCCCCTCGAAAGCTCGGGAAGTCACGCACAGACATAAAGGTCATGAGTCTTGTAGCCTTTTGGTCACTAGGTCATTTTAGCTGATCAGTTTTCACACGCAAAAGTCACCGGTGACAAATGGGAGTCCCATCCAGCTTGGAGTTCAGCTTAAAGTCAAGTTCTCCAGAGTCTCTCCAAGCTGTAATTAAGTCTCTGTCGGAGTCTTTATGGTTCCTGAATTCCAGCAAACAATAATCAGTTTACAACAATTATTATCACATGCCTACAAGCAGGTTTAAGTAACTCAGAGATGCTCAGTTTTGGGGTAAACTCATTGTGCACTACATTTAACAGCACATATTTTTCATTTATGTCAATCTGTTGCAAATCCAGGTCTTGAGTAAATTCAAGGAAAATCTTAACCACTTCCAAATGTTTGCTCAACTTCACTGCAAACCCCATGTTTCCCCTGATCACATAATCAATTCAACAGGATCGAGCCGTGTCATGACTTGAAAGAGTCCAGCTCACTGCCACATGTCATTGCTGCCTACTTAAAGAACTACTAGACACAAATAAAGCTGCTAGCCGACCACTCAGCCCACATTCCTTTTTGCTCCTTTGATGCCACGAACCTGGAAAATGTTGGGAGCCTCAAGTGGAGACGAACAGTCAGAGCCAGCCCTGAGCTGTCCTGTCCTTATGCTTAGCTTTGGAATTTGGCAGCAGAGTTTCACACCACCTGCTGCCGTCGCTTGAGTGAGTGCAAGTGTACAAAACAGTCATAGCACTTCATGCATCATTTTTAGCTATAATGAGACCTCTGTGGCACCTAATGGCTGTGCTGATCCAAGAAGCTAAAGGAAATTGTGATTGATGTGCAATATTAGGACTGACTAGTTTGAGTCTTTGTGGAAGAGCTCGATTAGTTTAAGATTAGGAGAAGGCCACACCATCTGTTGTAAAGATCTCTCTTGTTGCTCAGGCCAGTTCTTAATCTGATTCCAAATTTGGGACTTGTCTGGTGCTACCGTGAGATGGATGGTGTTCTAAATATATTTATTTGCAGTGCAAAATGAATCAGCAGTACAGGATACCCCCCGATGTAACTGTGAAAAGCCAGAGCTATAGTAAACTGCAAATGCTTAGAGCCTTTACCGTTCTTTTGATATTTTAAATGTTGATCACTATTCCTGTCATGATTTGAGTTTTTCTGTGTGTTTATTTTGAGTTTCTGTGTCTTTTGAGTCTCTGTGCTGTCCTGTCCTTCCCTTGATTGCTCCCAGGTGTGTCTCGTTCCCTGATTACCTCCTGTGCATTTAATGTCACCTGTGTCTCTGTGTGGTGGTCGGGTCCTAGTGTTGTATGTATCATACCAGTCGTGAGTCATTGTCGAGTCGTTAGTCGTCTATATCTTGTCTTGTCTTGTCTACGCTTGTCTTGTCAACCTGGGTCTACAGCGTCTGCCTCACCACCCCACACTGCATCTCGTGACAATTCCTTCAGGCTTTCAATATATTTTCCAAAGTTTGACTGATTTTTTTTTATTTTCTGCCTACTCCTTGCACCTAACCATGACACTGGATTTTAGAGTGATTGTACCTGAAAAGCGAGAAAAGTGAACAAGTGGTGGTCAAAGAAAATGCTTTATTCCATAAAACCTTTCTACCACAGATAAACATTAATATCTTAATTTGATAAGTTTTAGAATTGGGGAGAAATAGTGCAAGACTTTCCTGTAATTATTCAAATAAGGTCTGGCTGAATAAAATTTATTTATAATTTAAAGGGCAAGTTAAAGATTCTGCACAGTGTGTGGTGGTTTTAATATGACTTTCTGCCCAAGGCAGCACATCACAGGGGGATGCCAAAAGAAAAAGTAATTAATAAACATATCAATTTTTAATATATTTATTTTCTACTACTTATCTGCAGCTGTAGTCAGTGGTAATGGGCACCTCTACCTATGTTGTGAAAAGTAGAAGCAATTTAAAAGAAAAACCACAGTGGCTTACAATGGTTAAGCTGATATCTGATTCCTGGCTAATGAGATAATTTAAGAAGTAACGCATTGATGGTGTGAGGAAGACACTTGGTAATTTCAAGTACTTTTAACATCTGTAGACTTACTGGGAGTCAACAATATAAATACAAATAGATTTTGATAACTGCATTGCACTGATGGTACGCAGCATTAACTACTTGTATCTGCATCACCAACAAAAACATCTGAATCTCCTATTTATTGCCCAATAGACTTACTATCAAGGCCTTCCTGCCTCTCAATCAGTTCTAAGCATTCACTATTTTCGCACCCCCACACTGACCGAACCAACAGCACATGGAAAGCGAAACATTTGCTCCACAAACAACCTGACAGACCACAGGCAAAAAGTATACTCTGGGTCAACGACCAGCGGGACAAATGTGCCTTTCCCTTAAGTTGGCACACTGATGTCTGTGATGACGAGCAAACAAACAGCAATACTCACTCAGAGTTGGGGTCCGCCTTCAGGAAAGTTTGGATGACCAGCGGCAGCTCTGATTTAACGATGTACAGGTAGCTGGACATAGCTGTAAAAAGAAAAGAAGAAGATGCAAACAAAATATTGTTTAATTATAATCTGAGAATGACTACTCAGGAATATTTAATGTTATGGCATACTTATATGCCATAACATACTTATTTGAGGTTTTAAGTAGTCTGGTAGATTTTATTACTATTATTACTATTCTCATATTAGTCTCTTTTCACTATATAAAAAGGGATTTTAGCATATTTTTTTTTACAAAAGTCTTTCGACCTTAATAAAGTAAATTATGAATCATTGATTATTTATCATCAGCCAAACAGAGTCTTCAGACTGGTTGCACGTTTAATAAACCATTTATATAAAATTATCTTACCTCTAAATTCAGTGATTTAATTGAATCTCTTTGGATTTACAAAAAGTGTTATATTAAAAAAAAAAAAAAGTAATTTATAGTCTATTTAAACACAGTCGTCTCTCAAATGTCTCAGTTTGGGACTTCTACCTACACATACTGTATGCTTCCTATGAGCAGCCATCTTTAATTTACCCACCACAAACAAAACAGCTGTTTATCAGCAGGCTTCTTCCTGTTTTCTCGTAATATTTCTCCATACCCCATACTTATCACAAAGAACAAAAACTAAAGTAATACCAGTGATTTAGGTGGATGTCATTATCTGTTTGGGGGTTTAAAGTCAAGTCAGTTTCATGGTCTATAATTCTTGCTTGTAGAGTTAAACTGTACACTATAAAATTCCCGTCATAAATTTAATGAGGGTGCTCACCTCCAATGTTCTGCAGGGTGATTGCGATACCAGCAGCCATTTTTCCAGGAGTACCAAAGGCCCTGTAGCCCAGCTGTTCATACGAACGAATACCTGGAAGGAGATTACAGACAAGTACAGCCAGATAGATTTGTTGAGATCCTCCTCAAAGCAATACAATAAAGCCACTTTAAAAAAAAAAAGCAATAAAACATAATCAAATTTATCAGGTAACTGGTTCAGTATTTGTCAGGACATTTTAAAATTAGCTTCATGTTACATGATTTTTTTTTTTACATTATTAGATTCTTTCCATATGATCCATTGTAGCGTTCAAAAGAGTTGGCAGGAAACCTAATCTGCTAAATGTAAAACCATGTGGCATGTAAACATTTCAACAAAATGACCAAAGTTTCCACAACAGTTCTGTTTTATCCAAGGCCTTTATATGTTAAGAAATCAAGCAAACGTTTGTAGGATTTCATTAGAAAAATGTTGAAAAGTGACACAAAACTCACCCACGATGCCAGAAGATTTGAGCAGCAGATGAATAGAGTAGGATGACAAGGCTGCAACTCCAGTCAGAAGAAACCTGTAACAAAGTTATTAACCTATTAATATCAAGATTAATCTGTGTTTTGTTTTTACATTGTATTCTGCCTGTCTTCTTGAGTCTGTCTTTACCTCCTGTTCATGGTTGAGTAGATTGATTCCAAACAATATTTGGACATCAAGACCTTTAAATGACACCATTATTGCATCCAGTTGATAAAAAAAAAATCTGTTGTTTTTAATCAACAGGAGGAGTACTGAAATGATATGGATCAATACTCATACACTTGCTGTTTTCTATAATCTCTGTCCCCAGAGTTTTCCGTTTCAGTGGCACAGAAACCCAAACACATTTGGGCACAAATTTCTGGTGAACATTCCTGATAAGTCAGGGTGCGTTCACAACCTCAGCCTTTCTCAAGACCTTTCTAAAGCTCATTACGAGCACGCTGGGATCATTATGGCCACAGCTAATGCGAAAGTCATTAAAGCTGAGCCAGAATGACTGATATCCCGCACCAATAATTACATTTTAATTAGGTGACTGAGAGTTTGTGAATCATTTGGAAATGGCTGCCGTTCAATGTAAACATTTTTGGTTCCAGAACCTATTGAACATGACAAACATTTTACCTTTACTCATTACTTCTGGAAGATAATAGTTTCCGATGATAAGGGATAATTTTCTGAAACATATAACCATATATATGCTCAAAATATGTATCCTGAATTTAATAAACAGTAAGTAGAATTAGAAAATATATGAACTATTTTCAAAATGAGCAAAAGTGTCTTGTATTCTGATGAATTATGAAATTAATAATTTCTTCCAAAATGTTTATTTTCCTTGTTCAGAAAGCGTAACGTAAACCTCCAGAACACCATGATATGTAAACACTAACCATCTAGTACCTTTGGGGTGCTTATAGAAAATGAACAAAGCAAATTTACTTGATCCCAATGCACACACTGTACAACAGGAGTGCTTCAAAAGGGACAGACACACTTCAGAACCAACTCTTTTCCATCCACAAATCTAATATATGTTAATGCTTAGACCCACATGACATACATTTCTCAATGCACAACATACCTGGTAAACTGCAAAAGCAGCTTTAAAAACATCAAAAAGGACACAACAGTGATTTCCCTGCAAAAGTAACCTAAGTCATCCTGACAAAGTTATACACCCTTGAAACCCAGGAAATTATGTCCGTATTAGAATAAACAAAAAAAAATAATTATTTTTGCCAAATCATGTCATTCAAAATCATCTTAAAGTTGAAATTAAAAATTATTTACTCACAAGAAGAGAAGTATGCCAGTGTTCGCCATGGCATAAGCCAATCCTAGGATGCCACTGCCCATAATCGCATTGCCAAGGTTGAAGACCGACATCCCAAAGGAGGTCTTTCCTTCAAACTGGGAATAAATTTGATAAAACAAAACAAGAGCAAGCCTTGAATGACCACAATGTCTGCAAACTTCAAACTATAACAGAACTGAGTGCTATAAAAATTTACTGCTGCATTTTTAGCTATTCGTTTCATTTTAGTAAGTAACTTCTTGTAAGCACAGTGTAGTGAAGCACTTTCATTCACTTGAATTTATTGTCAGTCCCTTTGCATACCCAAATATAGGTTCTCAAAGAAAAAAAAGGTTAACTTTTTTAATGAAATGTTCCAGCTGTGACAACAAAACATGAATTAAATTCAACAAAACATGGATTTACAGAGTGTTTATATATACGTACATCTGTGAAACGTGTGGGTTTCTTTCCATGTGTATGGGGTAAGAACTCCTCACTCTCAAGTGCACCTTCGGGGTCATCAAACCTGGGGATCAAAAGTACAGCAATAAATTTGCAATTTATTGACCTTTTGACTTGTGAAAACATCAGAAAATAAAACTTCAACACAGTTCTTAACAAACATACCTGAGAGTTTCAGTGCCATTTCTGCACAAGGATCCGTCAGACGAAGTCAGCACAAAAACAAGGCAAACATGCATTTAAAGAAATGTAAATTGTTGGACAAATACGTCATACTTCATGTTGCTAACCACATGAAGTTAGCTACTTATTAAACATAAATTAAGGAGCTTGATTTATGATGAATATTGGCTCACTTGGTATATTGTGTAGTGCCAAGGATGTGGTTTTCACAAAAGTATAATCACAGCGAGACAAAAAGGAGCTAAGAAGAGTATAAGTGATTGATACATGCTGTGATAGCAACAAGCCAACCATTCATCTGTGTGAGAAAAATGCAAGACAACTCACTGATCTTCTGCTAACAACGTCTTCATTGGCACACCCATGTCATCTCCAAGATCATGGGGTTTTCCATTGGATAATATGTTCATCTCTGACTCGGCAGGCTCCATCTTTTAAGAAATATCAGATTCTCTTCGGCCTGCGTGCGTTCAGTGAAGGAGGGCTCCAGATCTTGAATTTCTAAAAACAAAGAAGGTTATAAGAGCATTTCTCTCACAGGACAACCTTCAGTAACAATATAAAGGTTTCTTGATAGAACTGTGAAAACAAAACAAAAACTTAAGAACAAAATTGTACATGATGTGATTTATTTTTATCTCAAACAGAAAAGCAACAATTATTTCTACTGCTGCCAAAATAATATATTACCATTGTTATAATAACATTATGTATGCTACTTAGTAACTGTCTTGGTAAAATTAAAATAAAGTCAAAATTTGTTTTGTTGAATGTAACAGAAAAAAAAATCCTCTTTTAGCCAGCTGACTGGAAGTGTGCAGAAACAGGTGGGGTGGGGTACTTTAGAATTCATACAGTCATTGAAAACTTAGTTATTTCCAACACTTTCTATGGATTATTATTAAAAGCACTATGAGTCATAGGAACAGTATGACAAATCATTTTAAAATTGTAACTTTGGACTTGCTTGCGACCTCCTGAGTTTATGTATTTTTCTACAAAGTTAAGACTGAAATAGAGTTGATCTTTAACTTCTAATGACAACAAGTCCATTTTTGACAGTTTTATAAACAAATTTTAATTCACTGCAAACTAAATTCACATTTAATTGAATCTGAAACCAGCAGACAGGAGGGGCATTCGTAATAAAATAAAGTGTTGGCACTTGTTTCCACACAGACATAGTAGAGAACGTTCCAGAAGTATCTCTATCACACTTGGATCTGATTCAATTAGGGTTCACTGTGACACTTTAGCTGTTTTTTATGTGAATTAGGACATCAGTGCCCGACTATGTCAATTCATCTGTTTGATCTCTGTGCTGCAGATAAACAGCACACAATTACTTTTTACATATTGACCCAAAAGACGTCTATCCTCACTCACGTCCTTGTTGGAACATATTGCAATACGTACACGTATGAATACGTCTTAGAACTAAAAAGAGCTCACAAGTTGTGATGTCATCCCAGAAAGTTTGTAGGAGTTTCGCATTTCAGTTAGGAAGAACAAAGCAAACAAGTCAAAGTTATCACCACACAGTCAAAGGTTAAAGTCTGTCTGAGTTTTCAGAATTTTGCAGTTCCATGTAGTAAAAATCTACTAATTATCTGAACTACTTCTAAAAATACAAAAAGACAAGGTTGTATAATGCTGTAAAAATCCCCCCTAAGATCACTCTTAGTGTTATTCATACAATACAATCAAACCAGGTAGACACCATTCAGCTGCAACTATAGTAGAAACCTGAGGTAGAAAATAAATAATGTAACCCTGCATGACATAAAGTAAAACATTTAAACAGCTGTTGCCACAGGGAATATTTTCTATCCTCAATAAAAAAGTATTATTGGAAGAAAGATTCTGGCTTATCTCCTGAATGAGTCATTTGGTTTGCTCAGGTTAACCTTTCCCTTATCAAAGCTTCAAAACTCGAGTCACCGCATCCTATTTCAGCTCTGTACACTGATATTGATTATTTACTCAGAGGTATAGGGGAAAATGTTTGATTCAATTCAAATCTAGGTCACACTGAATTCTGCAGGATTTTGGTGCTGAGAGAACCCCCTCATGTAACTGAACAAATACATAAATTGGGGATGTTTTCACATCAGGACGGCTCAGGAAACTGGATTTGACCGAGCTTGATGGGCATCCCCAAGTTCAGTGTGCAATATGCTGCTTTTAATCTGAAACGTATTTAAACTTACTATTCATTACCTCTGCTTTGTTTATATCTCATTGAACTAGACACACCAGTTGAGCTGTACAGTATGTATTTGCGAACATGTTATGTGTTTTAATGGATAGAATTGAGATAAACAAACTGTTATCACCTTGAATTGTTAATTGTAGTACCAAAACAAACAACAAATCTCTTTTTTTCAAGAGCAGACTTGTGGTGCTCATTACTACTTTCAAGTCAATAATAATGTTTTTCTTTATAGACAAATAGATACTTTACAGCAATATGTGTCCCATTGGTATATAGAGATACCAATGAAGTGAAAACGAATCATTTATATTAGCCAACTGCAAACTACAGATACCCAACCGTATACGTTATTAAATTTAGTTACTTAAAATGCATTAATTTCACCACTCTGAAATCAGACTTCCACTGGCAATTTTTTTCCAAATGGCAACTCTGACTTCCACATAAAAACAGAGTGCACTCTGTGAACTGTATTGTGAGCAATTTTCAGATAACATAAATCTGTAAATCATACATCACTTCTTCCCCTCGGTTTAGTTTACTTTGGATTGCTGGATACTCTGTTTGCTTTTTCACAGTAAGCAAACCGAATCAGGGCTAACTTCTTAGTAAACCGAAATTCACATTTTCAGAGATCAGATGAGCTTTCACACATGTAACACTGCGAGGTACAAACTCTGTTTACAGTGGACCAAAGAGGGCTGGAGTGAAATTATAGAAATAACACAAACAGTGTTGTCACACCTATCCACAGAGAGATCATAACCACTGTTTTCAGTTCATGAATACGGGATCAGTGAATTTACAGTAAATACGGGACTAGGTTCATCAATGATGTTGGTTTTTTCCATCTCTAACATGTTGCATGTTTAATGCATGTCAGGAACTTGTTCTTGGCATAAATTATATTTTGATCTTTCAAAATAAATTAAATACTAAGATCTGGACTTTTTCATTGAAGTGAAATGATATGCAATAACGCAAAAAAATGAAATAAAAATTATTTTTTAGTTTATTTTCTTTTTACTTTTTACTTAAATGTTAGTAACTGTTCAAAGTAAATGTTTTCAAGAAAGTTTGATGGCTTTTTTTTATTTTACGATGCAGTTACTTATGAATGATATTTCTTAATAAAAGTTTATTACATAGAGACCTACATAGTTAAATCTGGTCTATTGTCTGCATTTAAATTATTTTGGGTTCATACCTTCATAAACAAACCACAGAATTTCCACAAAAATTTGAATGTAAATTCTCACGAACTGTCTTGAATGTAGAGTGAAAAAGGCACAATTCAAAACTGCTAAATCAATAAAAAGGTGAATCTGAGAATGCAATCAGTTAATGTTAAATTTACAAATAATTTCTTGACACAATTGAAATATGTTTAATAACTTAAAGGTAGTAAGCATAAATTATGAGAACAAAATACTGCTCCCCTAATTGAGAAAAGGACAGTATGATATTTCATTGACTGCCAGAAAGATGACCTGAAATGTTCCTGGAGCTGGACTCAGTTCTGTTGAGCAACAAGTCATGACATGAAGGTTAGAGGTCACATTTAGAGTTACTGGATCTGTGTGACATTTGAACAAGAAGAAGAGTGAACAACAGTTAATTCAAGTGTAGGTCCTTATTATTAAGTATCTCAGAGGAGCATTGCTATCAAGTAGCACCCATTTACTCTTGTGTCATTTTAAAAGCAGGCAGCAATGAGTATGGTGGCAGTTTGTGGCGCATCGACATGTGGGCATGAGATAAACAAGGTTCAAGCAAGTGCACCTGGCAGGACTAGCTCATCCTACAACACGTGCCTGATGCAAACAAACACAAGCATGTGTCCTGCGTTATCAGCGGTAGAAGCATTTTTCATTAACCGCAACCATGGGAATACATGCCACTGTTTTTTAAGGGGAAACACGGTGCAGGTTTGAATCCAGACAGAAATAAATTATCAATGCATAACATCTATGCATGTTGATGAAAAGTATTTCCCACAAAAAAGTGCAAATTCATCATTTATATAAAACCATATAAAATTAACAATCTTGTAGTCCATTAATATCACAATTAAACTATCATAAAAGCAGATAATTTAAAGCTGTCCTATTCTAAATCGCTAAATGAAAACAATGTCTACACATTTGTGCCGTTTTTAACCTAAACCAAGAGTTGACTATACGGCCTACTGCTGAACACGACGGAAGATTTATGAAGCTTTTACTTTTTTATTTCTAAGATATGCCATGACTGTTCAAATATTAAACAGTTCACATACAATTAAGTCCCAAATTAATTTTATCCCTGGTATTTTTTTTTTATTTATAGTTTTTTTTATTCAATCAAGAGGATTGGTTATGACTAGAAATGAGGAAGACAACTCTCAAAAGACAGCAACGTAATTTAAAGGAGTCTCTAATTTGTAAAAAGAAATGGATCTGTTTTATTCATAAAGAATGTTAAAAATATTTATTGGCACAAAAGAATAAAATACTCCTTCCAATTCCTGACAATCTTTTAGCATGTTTCCTGAGGTATTTTGATGATTCAAAGATTCTCAATCATATTCATATTGGAACAGCTCGAAAACATTGATATTACTTCCAATCAGAGCACCAGAGTTAGGAGATTTTAAAAATTACTTTAACTTTAAATCTACTATAGTTAACTTTGGGCTCAATTATAATACCTAACACAACTCTGAAAAATCACAACATAGGTTATGGTTACAACTGGATTTTAACGTATAATTTGAATTTTTGTTGTGGATGTGACTCTGGATTTTTCCTTCATGATCAATACTGTGAGCTGAATACCTTTTCAAATGTAATATGAGCTAAAGATGTACGTACATCAGAAACAGTTGATGTCTGCCTTAATGACAATGGATCATTACACAGACTAACATGAAAATGACTCTTCTCTTTGAACATCTCACCCCTTATGAGTCAGTCAGATAATCAGACAAACCTAATCAGCATAAAGTTAAAATGATGTCATCCCGATTGAACTCCAGACAGGAAGCTGAACTGGTTCAATATGTTTCCCAAGCTTCCAATAACGTTCGTGTTGGCAAAGGATTTAGAGGTCTCAAACTTCAAGACCTTTAAATGTAATGATGATGCATATTGACTTAATAAATAGTGACTTATAAGGGTTGTACTAGTCCAAGTTAGCTAGCACTTTTTATACATAAACTATTCAAAGGAAGACAGAATTGTTACACAGGATACATACAGGTAACGAGTGGTTTAAATGAAGACCAGATTTGACCTTCCACCTAAAAAACTGCTTTCCCTTCAGACTGCCCTTATAAAACATTTTTATCCCACAGGTGGCAACCTGGAATCAGCAAAATATGATTACTAGCTTGGACATTAAAAGTGATCGTGTGGCCAGTTTTGGAGCAAATATGACACTAATTGAGGTCATAAAATACTCTCCAATGCTTATTCCATGAGTGGGGATGTGTGAGATGCATGTATTACATTTTCATGTACTCTTTATTATCATCAGAATAAATACTATATAATTTTAAGTCCAATCTCCAGACCAACTCCACTGTGAATAAATATCAAAGTTTCTTTAGAAATTCAGAAAAAAAAAATAGTACCAGTAATAACTTTAAATATGATTGAATTAAATATGAACCTGTCATTTTATTAAATAGAATGTAAAAACAAATCAGTCACGAGATTTGTCATTTTACCCATGGTGAAAGCTTGATGGCAACTTTGGTCTGTATCCAGTCAAGAAAAGGTAGTTTTCAAAAAGTAACTTTATTTTTTTATTTATTTTTTTGCATAGCTGTACAGCCTGACGCCCACGAGTTATCAGTATTAATACTACATAACTCTTAAATCTTGAAAAAATAAATATGAAAAATCTCTTCATTATTTTTTTAACTTTACATTAGAACTCATGAAGTGGAGTGGTAAATAATTCATGCATCAGAAAGATTTTTGATAACACTGACACTGATTTATTTATGCAAACAATGCTCTTTTTTCGTAACTGTCTTCTGGCCTCATACATGTTTACTAAAAATAAAACCCATGTCTGTTACATAAAAGCTCAATTATTCCAAATTAACTGTGAGTGTTGTTGAAATGTCGCAGGACATTTTTTTCTCCTGGAAAAAAGCATAAAAGAACAGCAGGAGATACTCAGCAATTACTCTCCATGAAGATTGGAGCACACAGTTTTGATGAGGGTTCGCTATCAAAGTTGGCACATATAGCTTAACTTTGATTTATAGTTAAATGCTCTATCACTACCCTTTGTTTGCACTGGTATTTCAAAATATATAAATTCCAGGACAATAAATGGCTTTCAAAATATGTAGCTTATTTAATGGCCTATTCCACATTTATTGGCAGCTAGCAACTATATAGTACTCAAATGTTATCAGACGAAACAAGAAATGTATTGATGGTGGCATCATGTGGCTTTAGGTTTAGGGAGAATTCACCACAGAGGCAGACTCTGCACCAACAGAGAATAAAGTGAAAAATGTCAATAAATAATTTGATATTACATTTGATTTAAGTTCTTAAGATGTTTTTGTAGCACTTGGTAAAACACATATTAGGTTATATTTTACATTGGAAGGCTCCAATCATGAAAACCTCCAAAAGAGATATGGTATATTAGCAGATATTGGTATATTTGTGTTATAAGGTGTCAAAGAGAGTGGTTGTAGGTGGTGAGGTAAACGCAGCAGACCCAGGTTGAAGTGAGATGATGATGATTTAATGGTGAAAATTGTACAAATAATCCAAAACGTCCAAAACCCGGCAGCACAGCTGAGCGGAAGGCTACGGCTCAACACTGGTAGCAACGGGTTAAACAAATGGACAGACTCGAGAGGGAACGGAAGACTGGTGACACTGAATTGGCAGATTCGACAAACGACTACAAACGACTCGCGAATAGGACCCGAAGAAGACGCAGAAACACAGGTGACATTAGATACACACAGGTAATCAGGGAACAAGACACACCTGGGAACAATTAAGGGGAAGACAGGACAACACGGACACTCAGAAAACACAGAAACGTAAAATAAACACACAGAAAAACTCAAACCATGACATAAAGATTATAATGTCAAAAAGGTCTTCTTTGTAACGAGTAGAAAAAAATTAAATGGAACTAAATTATATAGAGCTTTTATAGTCAAACTGACCACTAATACCAGTTTACACAAGAATCATATTCACCTAATGGCACTTACAAATGCAAAATATTCATACATCCATATGCAGATCGGTAGGAAACCAGTGATTAAGTGTCCTGCCCAGGGGCACATCAACATGTAACAAGAGGAAGCTGGAGGTAAAGCCACAACTTTCAGATTGCAGGTCGACTTTAAAACACTTATGCTTTTCACAATTCCTACAAAAATAGGAATTTAAAGCGCTTATCAACAAGAAAAGAGTTTAGCTTGAAAGATGTTGAAAAGGGCATTCCTTCATAAGCAGCATACAAAGTGATACTGAAACAATAAAACCCATTTGAAACAACATACCTTGTTCATTTAAATGTGTATCTATATCTGTATATATATATATATATATATATATATATATATATATAGCTATAAAGCACCAATGTACCAAGGTTCATGTGACATAAAGAAGTATATTGCTGTAAGTATTTTGTTCCACATATGACCATCTTATGAAACTACTCTTTATGTCATGAAAGAAGCCTCTTTTTTGTGCTGATAGTTTCTTCTCCATTCTTAAGGCATAAATTAAATCCAGAAAAGGGCTGAATAAATGCATCATTCTTTAAGAGCTGAGTGTGTCCATCTGCTACTCTTCCACCCTTTTCTCCAAAAAGTCAGGAAAAAATAACTGGGAACAAACAACCTAAGAATCACAATTAAAAGTGGCCCAAATGCAGCTGCTGAAACCCCTAAACAGGTTAGCACATCACTGTCGTCACTCATAATCACTTCTCTGTCAAACATCAGCCGAATATTTAGTCTGGCATAAATCTGTGCACCCAAAATTTGAAATAGTCTGGCAACTATTATCAGACACAATATTTCCAGTGAGACAGCTTGTTGCTAGAATGTTGCCTTAATCGGTCTGATTTGCCGGTCTGACATCAGATCCAATTTGTTTCCTGAGTCCTGAGGGAAATATTAATAGTCTACCGACAGTACAAACAAAAATAAGAGCAGTTATGTGGTGGATAAACATGCCTACATGTTTTACTGAAAACATGCACAAGTTTGGCCTTCGGTGAATGTTTGTGATTCAAATGTCATCACAGCATAAGGCTGTGACTCAAATACCTTCTGGAGCATGATTTCTAAACATGTTTTAGTCAAATATTTGACTATTACCACTGACGTACTTTACTCTGTGCTTTTTTTAATTAAAAAATATGTACCTGCTACTAAATGTAGCTTTGAAAGAGACATAAAACAACAATGTCACAAGTCAGAAGAGGATTTAACTTGTTTTGGAACATACTATATGGATACTTGTGGAATAATAATATCTATTTCAGCACTGAAAGCTTCCAAATTCGGAAGGAACAAGCTCAAATCAATACTGAGTAGAACAACCACTCTATGTACAATAAAGTATTTACAAAATGACTTGCAAGGACTCCAAAACAAATCTAAAACAGCACATGATACAGTCGTGTTCAGCTCTCACAGATTATGAGCCCCATGACAAAGATAATAATAAACTCTGGAGTGGCTGACACTTAACACTTTGGCTGACTCAGATACAGAAATCCACACATCTCCTCGATGGGACTGCAGAGCAGCTGGCTGCGTCCAGCCTGGATAAAACATTGACTTCCACACACTGTGCACCTGTCCACTTCCTGCCATTTTGACCGCTGCATGAGTCGAGGTCACTGCCAGCACAAGGGTTTATCTGTTCTTTTCGAACTCTGATCAGCCCACCAACCATTAAAAGTTCAAACCTTCTTTCTCCATCCCCAACGGCATTGAAGCATCTTTTGCAATGTGTTTGATGTTCAAATAAGGTTGTTTTACCCGCGTCAGTTTTACTGTGATGTCAAATCATGGCCCACATTGGAGCAAGTGGGGGTTATGGACCACATTTCCTGTCGTGTACGTTATTGCAACAGCCGGTCCCCGTTCCAAGGGTGTCAAACAACCAAACTAACAGCAACACTGAAAAGATTTTTGAATATGAAAGAAATCATCTTGTAGAAAAGGAAAATACCCTGAAATGACATTCAATCGCCAAGAGTATAACAAATTTAAGCTAAAATATAATAAAATAAACAGTGACAATAAGATTCTCTGAGATTCATTATTATTTTCCTATCATTATTTTTTTTTTTTTAAAAACTCAAGGATGACAAGCTCCACATTAAATTTCATGAACAGTCTGAGCTCAGATCAATACCATATTGATTATGTTGTGTAGATTTCATTCACACTGTTAATAGTTCCCATTTAAAAGGCTTCAATCAATATGACAGCAGCACATGACATCGACAAAAGGCTCAAAATGATAACAAGTGAAGGTCTAAAAATTGCATGCTACAACGTGTAGAAAGAATTGCTTAAGACGTTGATGATGGAAAGTGACTGTGATCAATATCTATAATACAATGGCTCAGATCATATTTAGTTGCCAAAGGGATCATGTGGTACAGACCAATAGAGGTTTTGTGAATAAGGTGCATCTGCTTTTCCAAGCTTAAAAGAAAATGTTTCAATTCCTTTTGATAATGTTCAGTGAATAAGAAAAAAATAGTTTGTGTTAACCCAGACAAAAATATGGCCAAGATTGAATTAGAAGGCAACCAGCAGAAGGTCCACTAAGGTCATGGATATCTTTTTTTTTTTCTCTCTAAGGCTATCAAGCCAGATAAACTCTTAAATATTAGACTTTTAAATACCCTTACATCCTTTCTAAATTAACCTTTAACAATGCTATCGGGCAAATCATGCTATTGGTTAGAACATTTGATCAACTTGATAACCACAGTTTAACCTGTTGATAGACCAACACAAGGTAGCACATAATTGTGCTACCTTGAGGTGGAAGACAAATTAAATGTTATTTTAAAAGTGTTATAAATTTTAAAAACTGAAAAGTGTGGTATGGATTTATATATTTTTTTCTGCTCCAACTACCTGTGACTATTTAGTGGTGTACCTCTCTACCAGCTTTACATTTTTAGAGACACATGCTGTTGCTAAGAACCTAAATGTTCTGACTGGGAAATCTGAAGCACCACCAGGTTCCGTCACCGGCATGGCTGTGTGCACTCAGGGGTGTCAAACTCCAGTCCTCAATGGCCAGTGTCCTGCAACTTTTAGATGTGCCTCTGCTGCACCACACCTGA
>CAEFZY010028475.1:0-23616 GCA_903066815.1 Brachyrhaphis roseni
TCAGTCTGTAGTTTCTCATATTGAGGTCATTAAACCAAATTTCAGATCTTCCATAACTGACTGACCTGCTGACCTCATGTTTGCAACCAGCTTCTGACTGAGAAACCAGTAACCTGCTCCCAGTGTCAGAATCTCACTGGGGAAGAAACTGCATTAGGTTTTCTATCACTTTATTATTTCTGCTATAACTGATGTATATTTGCATATAAAATAAGTCAATAGGGTTTAATTTACAATTTTTATGTCTTCGTGTCATGAGGTAGATCTCAGCCGGTTGGTGAGAGAAAAAGTAGATCTTGATCTCAAAAAGTATGAGCACCCCTGCCTTAGACATTAAAAACATGTCCAGTGCAACCCCCATAACAAAATTTGTGGATATGGGACAGATGTCGCCACTGAAGCTCTTCTCCTATGGTGGTTGGCCAACAAAAGCTGTTGGAAGGCCCCAGTAGCTTACTACTTGACTGAGAGCCTGTCGCCAGAAACTCTGGAGGTTCTGCTTGTTTATCCTTTGGATGAACTGCACACGTGCAGAGTGGTATGTCACAATGGATGAGCTTGTCTATCTGGGTAGCAGCTAAAGGGAAGCCACGTCGAACCCTTCAAAACATTCTCGATGACAGGGTGTTTGTCATGATGGATGCTTTCCCCATATTAAGGTTGGCACAAAATATGCTACAGGCTTACAGTCCGCTAACAATCACTAGTGGCCGGATCAGCTGGAGATACATCATTCATCTGAGTGATGTCCAAACATAAGCTGGATTGCATGCTGCCAACAGGGTAACAGACAAGTGAAGTTTGAGTCACAGAAGATGAAGGTGTCCCTTGCTGCACAGACTCTGAGTCGCTCTGTCACAGTGACCCTCTGTGTGGACTGAGGGACCTTGGCTATTCACAGTTTCAACACTTTGAAGCAACAGCTGAATTTATGGAGGTGATACTAACATAAAATTACAACTATCATGCTGTGACTGCAAGGCCACTACAATCTGTAATACAATTTATTTTTTCTTAAGAGTGGAGATCCACTAATTATCAGCTTTAAAATGCAAAAAATAGGCAGACTCAGAGGAAAATGTTATTGGTTATGATGAGGATTATTGTGCTTTCTGTTATTTTGCTTTTAGATTACTGACAGCTCTTTGACACAACAAGCAGCCACAATCTCCATGCCAAAGCGTTTAAAGCTCCACTGGGGTCTTTGAATTGGGCAGAGACTAGAGTTCTTGGTGATACTTTTCATGAAGCCCACATATCTGCTTTAGAAGTTTAAATTGGTTTGAGGTAATATTATGATCTTAAATGTTTTTTAAATTAGCTATAAGGAGAAAAACATACTTAATAGAAATAAAACTCCAAAGCAGATACCAACTTCAGCATCATCTGTGGCTACTGGTTAGCCAGTCAAAATATGCTCAGGAATCGACTCTTGCAAATCACATTTTATCTGTCATTATGTCACTGTTTGTTTTTTTGCCACCAAGGACCCAGAGTTCTGCCACACAAACATTTAAAAGGGGTCAAAGGCTCTTCACTACCAGTTGAATAGAACATTGTCAGTAAGGCCAACAATATTTTTACAAGTGTTATGTTAACACAGCAGGACAGCAACTTAAAAACTAATTGCTTTAAAACTTAGTCATAGGAATTTCAAACAGTGTCGAGCCTGAAACGCTCCTCTCCAAGGCTAGGATTATAACAGCATTTCAGACTTTTTTTGTCGGACAAACTCACATGCTGTGGCAGCAACTGGACAGCACTTTGAAGGCAAACTCTATGTTGTGAAAGAGAGGCCATACTGATAGAGAGGCCAGCAACACACTGTTGCAAACAGTGAAGAGAAATTCTGACAGAGTGACAAAGTACCAAGAAATTGGTCATTAATCACTCTGAAATTTACATAAAAAATTAGACCTTTTTTTATGTAAATGGCCTGAATTGTATGGTGCTTTATAAAGTCAAGAGGACCTCAAAGCACTTCCTTCACACTATTTTCAGTCATTCATGCACACATTCACACACTGATGGTGGTAAGCTCCAGGACTGTAGCCACAGCTGCCCTGGGACAGTCTGACAGAAGCGAGGCTGCTGGCCCGCTGACCACCACCAGCTGGTTTAGATTGAACCAGTCAAACCCAAACTACATCATCACACATTGAAGAGACATTCTTTAAAATGCAGCTTGAAATACATACACATTTTTAAAGCTTTTCTCAGAATCTGCTAAACCATAGATTCACCATGCAATAAGACATAAATATTAAGCACAATATCGTTTGAATAACTAATATGTTATTGGGCTGCAGTGTATTCTACACTAATTACCAATTATTTAAATCACAGAATGGAAAACTATTATGAAAACTATTTATAAACTCTGTGTTCTCAAGAGCTGTGTTATCGTTCATCTGCACCATATAGTTTAACCTCGGCCTCTTTCTTCTGTCCACTCATCATATTTCCTAATTTCTTACGCTGTCATTGTCAGATAGAAGGACTCATAATTAGTTTAAAAACTAGCAAAGGCAAATAAAATATGCAGACATTCAAAAAACCCAGTGTACTTCATCCAGGCAAATGTAAGCAGCAGCTTTACATAGGTATTGTGAACATACTTTTTTATTTAAACAATGCTGTATATTTTTGGTTTACTTTTAATTTCTTTAGCGACCTTTCTATCTTGGGTCTTCCAAAAAATCATTCCTCTGTTTCTCCCTGAGGAATTGTCCTCCTCTGTTACCCCTCATGAAATAGATGAAGGCAGTAAAGCACCAACCCAGATGAATGGATAGGCTGGCCCTAACACAATCTGGCCCACTTCAATAGACAATTTAATATGAAGTCGCCCACACTGCAGTTACCCTGCCAGTGTGCTGCACTAAATCACACTTTGACTCGCCACAATGGATATAGCTTTGACACATCGAAACACTGACTGTGTGTACATGCTTGTCTGTTGGCATGTGTGCAAATACGTGTTTGTGTAGGCATGATGAATAAGACAGACGATTGGCAAACGGGTGAGCTGTGAAAGGCAGGAATAATAATTACAGTATTTATCTAAGTTTTGTGTCATGGCGGCCGTTGCCACATTATGAACAGATAAAATGCTGAAATGTCTTTCACTGCGTTCCATCAGTCCAGCACCTGCACCTCACTTATTAAGGGGAAATACTATACACTACGCAAGAAAGAGGTGACACATGTAATTTACATGTCAGTCTTTTATTCACAATGTCAACTATTATGTTCTCTATCCATTTTTTTCCATGTGTTACTTCCTTAAGCAGGTCATCTACTGACATTTATTGACGAAGTACGAAGTGCAATTTATTTTTGGAGTATTTCCAAAATATTCTGACCATGCAGAGGTTGCATACATCCCAAGGAACCGGCAGTCACTTGCGATGCATCACAGCTAATGAAAAGACTACTTTTCCGCTTGACTTCCACTAAAATCAGTACAGCTGGATCAGGTGCAATCAGTCTTCAGTAAAATGGCTATTTGAATAGTGTTAACTAAAAACAACTCTCAGTAAGATGCCCTTAGTTTAAAGTGTGCTTATCTCACAACTGCAGGAGTGACTATAGGCACGGTAATCAGGAAATTTATCTGTGAATGTCATGTTTTCAGGTTGAGCAGCCCTCTACAGCCTGCAACACAGAAAATGCTTTCTTCTGAAATTGCACCCAGTAGGGCTGCCTATGGTTACTGTTGTTCAAGTGGCAATGTTCCTTGTGGCAATAGGGCACAATCATGAGGCACAGTCACTCATCCTGTAGCAAATTGTTGAAGGTTTCTTTGCTCCCTGAAACAGTTGTAGTGTAAAAAGAGTTGGACAGCAAGATAACATCAGCTAATCACAGTCTTGATACAGGTTCACAGCCAAAATAAGTAAGTAAATGTTAAATGTGACTGGTTAAGTTCAGGAATTTGCTAATTTACTGGTGCAGTTGTCAACTAAAATGCATCTGAATGGAAAAACCCAAAGTTAGTGGGTCAAATTGTTTAGGGGTTCAACCTACAGCAGTAAATTACTTTCTTGTTTTAAAGCTGTTTACACATATTCATTAGGTTTCAATCAAATCTCCATAGTTTCTTCTCTTTTAGACCGACAGAATTCCGAATTCTCATTCTGCCTCAACAACCCTGAATTTCCCATCACAGAAAAACAGTTCCTTCTTAATCACATTTGACAACTGAACAGATATTGTTTTACCAGAGTTCAGCCTCAGCCTTAAGTTAGATACAGGAGCTTAAGTTTGAATAACTAGTGCTACTTTTTTCCCCTCCCTCAACATCTTATTAGCAAAGATAAGGAACAAATCAATTCTTGCAAAGTCACCGGATCATCGGTGCTCAGCCATTTATCTCCTCTGACTCAATTAATTGTGCTTCCATTACTAGGCAGATCAATCCACTTAACAGAGGCTTTTCTTGGCGACAACTTTACTAAGAAGCCTCAATTATCAAACTCCATCTTTTAGTATGTTAAATTTGAGCTGATTGCCACGAACAGTTATTGTGAACATAAGCATATCTTTCATAGCATCTAGCAGCTCTGTTACAACTGCGTTGCATTATGCGTTTTCCCACCTGGACAACTGGCTGTTTATTCAGGGTTTTCTCATTCTGTTGATTTCCTCACTTGCATCCATTA
The DNA here is from genome assembly GCA_903066815.1 of Brachyrhaphis roseni. Classification (NCBI taxonomy): domain Eukaryota; kingdom Metazoa; phylum Chordata; class Actinopteri; order Cyprinodontiformes; family Poeciliidae; genus Brachyrhaphis; species Brachyrhaphis roseni. Next base: position 4,665 of record CAEFZY010028475.1, read on the forward strand.
TCATTATTTACTCCATCAGTATTTAATCACACTGGTTTTCATTATTTGTCACTGATTTCTCTTGTTTGTCTATCTGTGCTCCATGTCCTGTACTCGTCATTCAACTGCTGTGAGTTCTGTGGTTTAATTTTTAAACTTCTACTATGATTATCCCAACCTTTTGTCTGCATTTTGGTCCAGCTATGAAAGCACATTTCATGACATTTTGAAATGACAAAATAAATACTCCAAACGTTCAGAATTATTACCAATAAAGTGTGGTGTGATTGAATAGTGAAACTAATCAAGCTCCTCTGCCTTTTCCCAGTGCTCCCAGTGCTAACTACAGAAATACACAGCTGGGTCAGAAGCAACCAATCATGGTCAGGAGGAAGGGCTTAGCACTGAAAATCATGCATGCTGCTCATATCCTCCCTTGCTCTCTGCTACGCAATGGAGACAGATAAATGGCTTTTCCTGGAATGGTAGAGCTGTTTTTCCACCACTAGCACATTTAGCAGCACATACACAAGCTTGATTAACAGCACTAAGACCTTTCTACTGGCTCTAATTAGCTGTTTTTAACCGGGAATGGTGCATTTCTTCAGGCAATAGTAGCACTGGAAAAAGGTGAAGGATCTTAAGATTAAACATATTATCTGTCTCATACACTGTCATGACATGGTGGCAGTTTAAACACATTATAAGAGTTACATAATTCAGCTTTAAAATATCATAGACAAGCAAAATGTCTCTCCCTACCTTGACACTTAAAGGAGCTATTTTGCATTTAAAATTACATCCTGCCTAATAGACAAATATGATATAATTACAAATGTGCAATTCAGTATAGTATATCTGTACAAACATCATGTAATGACTTTAGAATATGGGTATAAAACAGCTGCAAAAATGTGGGAGATTGCTGTTTCATAAAAACTCCCAATCTTTTTAACTCTAGAAAAGAAGATTTTATCTAACCATTCAGCTCACTGATGTATGTTGTCTTCTTTAAAAGAGAAAGGATGGAAAAGAAAACATGATTAAACAAGTCATTTTCTGTTTTTTATTTTGGTAGATGTTGTGACATTCATTAGAACATCACAGCTGACATCATCAGGTTATTCAGCATCCAAACATCTTCAATTTGGACAAACTGCAATGTTGGTTAACTGTAATACAGTAAACCGCAAAATATGACCTTATGCCTCCTGACATCAACTGAAGAGGAAACATTGTGACACTAAAAGAAAAGAAAAAAAGCGCCTCCATCCTTGACATCCAGAACAATTCGTTCACCATGGCAAGGACGAACATTGTGTCCTTTACACTGTAGCAAATACAACTCCTCTGCCTAATGTGGAGATGTTGGATGGGATGCTTTTTGCCCAGGAGTTTGTTGTTCATAGAGACTTTGAGAATGGCTGTCAAAGAAGGATTGTGGAGGGAGAAAGGTCAATAATGTGGAATGTTAATATTCAGCCTGGGCTGCACAGCTTTGAAAGGATTATAAGCAGGTTTCATCACTTGAAAGTAGTGGATTCTGGAGGGTTGGCGTCTTTGATATCAAGATGTGATCTGAATTTCACTGGAGTAGGACAATAAAGTGCAGCAAAGGGGAGGGAAGCTGAACAAGGAGGCACTATGAACTAATGCAGAGTGGGAGAGCTGAAAAGCACAAACAGCACAGAACGAAATGGGAAACAGATAAAAGCAACAAAAACTCGTGAAAAATGGAAAATTTGCAAGGCAGTTATGGAGGGCAAACATGTTTGTAGACAGAAATAAACACAAAAAGTCAAAACCAGGCCTTCTTGTACAAGAACTGTGCGTAGGAGGGTTTTGAATTAGTTAAAAGGAAGCCAGTTTGTTTAGCTTCTATTCTTCATAATTGCTAATGTTTTCGTGTTGGTAACAAGTCAAAATCCCCTGAAGTTCTACACCACATCTTGATGAATGAAGAAGATTCAGCGGCTCCATTTTTGCAAATACGAAAACAAGAATATCTTTTTTCTTATCCATCTCTATTTTTTTTTTTTTGCACAGTTTCTTTCCCTCTCTTTCTTTCTCTTTCATCACTTATTCCCTCCTGTTTCACAGCCTCTTTTCACTTCTTCTTCTTTCCGATAAAGCCTCTCTCAAGCTGCCAGTCAACTCCAAAGCAATAAAAAAAGACCCTGATAATACACTGACACCCTCTGCAACTGCAATTAACTAACTCTATCTTCTTCTCTATTCTTTTTTTTTCTACCGCTCTGCAACACCTTGCAAATATGTCAGCATACATCTTACTTCTTAACCTAACAGCCCAAGAGCAAGGGAAGTCAGATTTACCCATCTGCTCTGTGTTCTGATTTGCAGGGCTCCTGTCTGTCCCTGTCTGCTTGAGCAGGTTGGCTAATCTCGTCTCCTAAAAGCGGGTGGGCATTTAATTTTTGTTAGGACGTACACGTTGGGCAGTGAGTGAGTGAAAGAGGATGAACTGTCACAGCTGCCGGGCTCCTGGCCGACTGTACACGGGTAGCTTGTCCTCTGCAGCTAATAGCTGATTCGCTGACTCAAATTAAAACACACAATCACCTAAACGGGGTGCGGGGAAAGGAGGCGGGGCTTAGCAAGATTTATGAGAAGATGAAAAGTGATTGGATGTGAAGTTTGAATTAGGCCAAAGCGGTCCGGTGTCAGACTCTATGAAGGTGACTGACTGCGCTGTTGAGTGGCTGATTCTCAGTGGACCGAATCCCATCCAAAAGCTGTCTGTCATATTAAGGTGATAGGTCAGGCCCCTCCCAACAGTCGTGCGGGCCAAAAAAACTCTCCAGCTATTAATTATGCTGTAATTTCAGTACCTGTATATGTCCTCTTTTACTCTTCCTGTGGGTTTGAAATAATCTCCTCAAATGAATTATTTGCATTTATCTGAAATAAATAACATCCCAAGAGAAAACATAGGACATATCTCATTCCCCTTTCATTCATTATATATACCAATCAGCATTGTCTGTCTTGGAGATCAAATATGCTATAAGGGTATCAATGAAGTCAGTTTTTTTCTGAACACTTTTATGAGAATGAACCATTTTTTGTTGTTGTTTTGTTTTATGGCAGGTTACATTAACCTGCTGAAAGGAGCTCGGAGTACAAGTTCTGTGAAAGGGTCATGGTCTGTGACATTCACTGGCTAGGTGGTACAGTTCAAAGTAAAATCGTAATGGGGAGCAGTACCCCTGGTACACAAACATACCCAGCCATCTAAATGATGTAACATAAACTTGATCATGTGACATCATTTGGCCTTCTTCTTTTGGTGGTCCGGGGGTACAAAAGTTTAATTACCCACTTTTGTTTTTTCAGCTCTGGACAGAGAAAATTAAAATAAGAAAGAACACACTGAAAGAATAGCTTCATATAATCTAGTAAAGAACAAAGAGGACCAGAAAGTATACAGAGGGAGGAAACATAAAGGTACGGCGAAAAGGTTAGTGCCAATCAGTAATCTGATCTAAAGTGAACAAGAAACAGGCTCTGCAAATTAAAATGTCACACAATCCACAGAATACAGAAACAAGGCAAAAACTGACAAAGCCCAGAAAAAGAATAAGTCAAGATTTTCCAGACAGAAAATAGCAAGACATGATCTACATAAAGAAGGTGATGGTTCAAAAAACAGAAAGACAAATACATTAAAAAGTCAACAACTAAAACACGCTCCAATTTAACTATTTGAGGTTTAACCATAAGTTTTAATGGTACATCTCTAAATTACATTCGTTAACAGAATGAGAAAAATGCTTGTGACTTTCAAAATAGGCACAATTCTAATTATAATTTCCTAATTAAAGGAAGATTTACCATAGTGTAGTTTCCAGTTAATTGGTCTTTTGTGGCTCTAAATCTCATCTGAGTCCACACCCGCAACTTTTATTGTTTAGTTCTGAGAGGTCAAGTTGCAAAAACAGGGTGAACGGGATTTATGGGGACAATTTGGATTAGTTCCCTGAGGCTTGCCAAATAAAGCAGAGCTTTGTATCATGGTTGGTCTCGTTTATTTGATCCAGTCAAGTTAAATCAAAAAGAGGACAAGGCATGGGAAATGGAGGAAGAAACAAGAGAGGAAAGATGAACTTGAAAGTGGTGAACATGCATGCTTAGCTCTTTGCTACTGTATAAAGATCAAAAGACCCACTATTATCCACAGGATTTCTGGTCAAGCAACTAGTGTATAAGTAAGTGTGCGATTAACACAAAGTTACTTTAGATTCTGTTTGTCATTCCCAACTCCAGAAACATACACATGCAGCTGAAATTAAACTCTCTTTTTAATAAGTGCATCTTTAGACCTGCTGGGTGAGGAGGCTGCTGCCTCTCCAAATGCCAAGAGGTTAAGAGGTAGGGTACGACCCAAACAGGTTGCCATCACAGGGAAGCATAAAGACAAACATTAATTTAAGGGCAATTTGGAGTGGACTATGAACCTGACGTGTTATTAGATCAGTGGTTCCCAAAGATTTTCTGGGCCCCACTATGGATTACAATAAAATCCCCCCCAAAAGAGAAAAAAAAAAAATCAACACACATTGTTCAACCAGACATAAACCTATACACATATTTTTTTTTCAAACAATGCTGAAGTTTATTTCACACTTCCGGTTGCAGCTAAACACACTTCAAATAATCTTTATAGTGAAACACTTTTGTGTAACTGTTTTTTTTTTTTTCCTTCATCCATACCTCTTCCAGCGTCCCCCCTGCAATGGCACTGCGCCCCCCTTGGGGCGTGCCCCACACTTTGGGAACCATTGTATTAGATGATGGAAGGAAGCCGTAGTACCATGAAAACCTTCAAGCACATTTCATATGGTCTGAAAAAGTAAAATTTTTAGGAAAATTTGCTATGTTTAGAAAAATACTCCTTTAATGCCCTATTGCTTTATGCTAGTAACTATGGCAATTAAAATAAAGAAAACATTCCAACACGAATGTTTACAAAATGAGTTTCAGCAAGAATACATGATCACATCATAATTTCTTGTTACTTATCAATCATTTTTTTCCTGTTCTTTTTCCATAAAATATGTGCCCTTTTAGCAAATCCTCACATCTGTAAGATTCTAAAATTATTACCTTCCATCTTTTTTCAGTAATGTCCTTCCTTCCAAGGCAAGGATGCTAAGTTCCAAACAAATATACTTTTGTCTCTAAATATACTTTTAGAGACAAAAGTATATTTTTTGTCTCTAAAAATATACTTATTTTTAGAGACAAAATAAGTATATGAGAAATGACTGAAGTGTAATAAGACACTGTGTGTAATGGCAACATCAGGTTCATCTCACTTCTCTCATACTTCACATTTAAAGGACCAAACTGAATTTGTGGGTTAGGTCAAAAGCCTGGAGAAGTTGGAGAAAACTCCTTTTGTTCAATTTGATTAAAACTTACAAGCAAAAGAATTTATGTTGCATTTGTTTGTGACCCTAAGCCGCTTTCATTTTTAACAATAAAGTGTAATGAGCGCTCTAATTTTAGAAGTTATTCTTAACTCAATCTACTACTTAATCACTTTTTATGCCTCAACAAACAGGCACTTTTTAGAGACAAAATAAGTATATGAGAAATGACTGAAATGTAATAAGACACTGTGACATGAAATCACAGAGGTGGACCAGATAGAGAAAAAGCTTTTCTAGAAAATAGTCTAGTGTAAAAAAATAAAAAATAAAAAAAATAAAGATGCGACAATCTGTCTTCAATGAACTTCCCAATCCAAGCACCCTGTAAAATTAACTGTACTTAATAAATCAAAATATAATTTCATTTTTCCCAAATAAAATTTTAAATCTTCTGAATTTCTATGTTTTAAGAAAGAAGTATTCAAATATATCTTCAGTGTATAATATTTAATAGGAAACTAGAAAACTTTTACAGATCTTGAAAATGTATCTGTCAGTTAAGTCTAAGTGTTTGTGTAGTTAAAAACATGCTTTCAGTGACGACTTTTCTGAGATAAGAACATTTCGGACGTAAGCTTAAAATTCAATCTATACTTGATTAACAATTGATGTTTTATCTCTCTGGAGTTTCTGGACAGCCCTCTCCAACACAAGGTTAATTGGGTTTTAGGAAGCTGCTATAATGTTCTAACAATCCTTCATCAAAACACTGTGTAGCCTTATCATATCAGCAAATGCTCATCACACTCTCTTAAGGGACCGTGCCTAGAGAAATGTTTGCCATGTCTAACTCCAGTTCCCCATCTCTTTGTTTTGATATGCTTTGTTGATAACCAAACTTGCAAAAGGTTTTGCAATTCCAATTACTCTTGTGTTAGCAAAACGTACAGGAAAAGTTGTTCTGCTGCTTCATAAACTAGGTGTTGTGCTTTAAATGTTATTATTATTGTTGATGGGTTATAGCAGAGTGGTGTGTTTTGCATAGTCTGAATAATTATTGCTCTAAGAGATAAGATCATCCGTCCGTCCGTCCATCTTCTACATCCTCTCATTCAGGGCTGAGGGTCCTATTACAGGTATATCCATGTTAAGGATCCCCTTAGTAGGGATAGGCTGTACCCATATTATGAGAATAATATCCTTAACATAGATATTGTGTATCTTGTCTATAAGGGCAACTTAGACTGAGCAATTAACCCAACATGCAGATTTCTGGATTTTGGGAGAAACTTTTAAGAGTACATGGTGAGAACCCAAGCATGCATGGGAGAAACTCCATGGAGAACGGTCCAAGCTGGGATTTGAACCTGAAAATTTGAGGCAACAGTTTTGCTCTAACAGAGAATCGGCGGTATGAAGCATGTCATTTTTTTTTCCTGTAGCAACCACCTTCTAGTGCAAAGCTGCACATTATGTACGGGTTCCATGCACCTTGGACACCACAGGGAATGTCAGCACTTGTAACCACTAGGGATGCCCATAAATGCAAAAAACCCCCCAAAAAATTCCAACCGCTTTGCTTTACTCCCAATCTTCTCATCTTTCTTGTTTTCTCTTAATATGTTACTTTTAACTTCTTTGTATAAGCACTTTGAGTTGTCTCTGGCTGAAAGGTGTCTTTTCTCTCTATGCCTCTTTCTTTCTCCCCTCTGTTTCTCTTATGGATGTGTGCGCTCTCTTCACTTCTCTAAAACTGCTACAAAATAAGATTTCTTGCAGTCTCTTGCGACTTTAATTTATCTCCCTTATCCCCTTAGCCTAATTATTGTGGTGAATGCCGTCACATAGCAATGCAGTGGAGATCTATTTTGCCAAGAGGAGAGGAGGAAACAAAAGCAAGAAGGAGAAGCAGTTAAGCCAGGTAGATATCAGGAGGTGCAGTGGTAAAAAAAGAATAAGAGGAGAAAAGAGAGAGCGGTAATGTGATCTTACTGTGGGAAGTGTGGTAATATATCACCTGCCAGAGTTAATAAAATGTCACAACTTTGTGCCTTTAGACAGGAAAGAAAGGTTAACTGGAGCTCCGTATGAATGTACTTCAACATGAACAGGTGGGTGATATAAAGGCTCTGAACACACACACGCCCGTGCACCCCCCCACACACACATGCTCTTGGCAGTTGCACAAGCACACAAGTTTCAGTGTAAAATAGGCAGATGAGCTCATAAACTCCCCAAAATACCAAGAGCCAGTTGATCCACGTTCAGACATGCCTACAAATGTAAAAAAAAAAAAAACGTGTGTGGGCAGAGACCAAATGTGCACATTTTGTAACACACATATCAAAGTTTTGGAAAACGCAGACCATATACGCACTCAATCACTTTGATCCTTTTATGGCAGTTGTAATTTTTATTGAGGGAATTTCGTTTTCATTTACACCCTTTATCCCCATCTCTTTTTATTTTTTTCCCTCTCCCATCTGTTTTCAGAATTTTCTTCAGTCTCTCTGTATTCCCACTCCTCATTTTTCACCTCCCTCTAGCCCTCACCCTCCACCTTCATTCTTTCCCTGCGCTCGCCACATCCCTCTCTCCTACTCCTTCTTTCGCCCCAAGGATATCTCCCCTCCCACACTGGCTAGCCTCATCCCTCTCTATCTCTCCATATATTTATATCAATGAGCAAATGTCATCCTTTCATCTTCCTCCAGATGAACAGACCCTGCTGGTGGAAGAGGACAGACGAAAAGACAGACAGAACACACAGGAACACAGCTTCTCTCAGACTATAAATTCAGCTGTAGCAAGCAATGCTAATGTCATTGTTTTCTCGTTTAAAAGTAGGATTCTTTCGATTCTGCAGATATCTTCATGCTAAAATGGAGAAATCTGGGCTGCATTCCAGGATTTAGGAAATCAAATTTAATCTATAGATCCTACAAAGGCACTTTGCAAAAAAATTGGTTTCTGCCTTTTTTCAAAAACCATCTGTAGACAATGTAAACAATAACATATTAAAAGACACATTTCCTACACTAACACAGCGATTGCCAATCAGCCCCAAACAAATGTTCGTGTTTTTGCTGCTTATAACCTTCAAATAAAAATGTGATTATTTTGAAATTATGATATGCTTATAAAGCAACCATGGGGCATATTAGGAACTGACCATAACAGGATGCTGAGAAAATCTGTCTATTATTCAAATTAGACTTACATACTTGGTTTTCTAATTTAAATTAGGAGACCATAAAACTCAGTTGTACTAAGACAATTGATTTCACACACTGTGGCGGGGTTCTTGCCTTTAAAGCTGTATTGTCTGATTTATTAAAAAAAAACAGATACATGACCTGACTAAATGTCACTGCTTACTGGAAAGACATATTTATAAGCAGGATATTGGAAGGCCTAAGTGTTAGGAATTATTTGCAATACTTGCAAATGTATTCATATATATATATTTTTACCTTTTGACAGATTATCCTTGCTACGTTCACACACACACTACAGAAATACAATGTAAATCACTGCAATTTTATGTGATACACCAACACACAGTAGAAAATGCACAGGTTACTACAGTTCACGTGGCAGCAAGTTATTTAACCCCAGATGAATAGCTTATCTTTTCTTAAACAACCATGTCGAAAGACACTTCTTATGGTTGTTGAAAAGATGTTAGTCTGTTTACGATGGGTCAAATCTTTGGTCTGCATCAAGCACAGAAAACATCCAAGGTGTTGCAGAAACTACTAAATCTAACACATTATTAAAACCTGGCAGGAAAGTGAGTAACAATAGTCTTGTGTGGATGGGGAAAAACAGTCCTAAATAAACATATTCGGCAAACACTTACACATTTGGTGAAATCAAATCTTTCAATTGTTTGAAATCACATCAAAAGAAAAACAATAGTCGAACTCAGGGGTATGTTTTATAGTGAAAGTAAGAGTATTTCAACACAAAATCCTTAGGATATTCAAAGGGTTGGGACTAAACATGCTTGAAACCATCAGGAAACCAGTAAACAAGGAGATTAACTGAATAAAAAGGCTACATTTTTCAATGACTTATAAGGACTGAACTCTGAAAATCATGTGGTTTGATAAGTCCAGACTTACCCTGGTCCAGAGTGATGGGCTGAAACTTGTGTGCTAAGAAAATAATCAGATGGAGTGATGCACACATCATTGTCATTATTGTTTTAACAATATCTTTTTGACGTTTGGACAATAAATTTTCATATTTGTAAAATATGAATAATGTACAAATATGAAAAAAATAATTGTTTGGTACAATAATGTTTTTGTGTTAACACATATTGCTAGTATCTTTCATATTATCACTGTGGTGTTTTTAATTTTGTTGGCATGGAAGAAAAGTTCCTCTAATAGGCTGCCACCAGCATAAAACAAAATGTTATTCAGTGGTAGACCACAACCACCACAGGATGCTCAGGTGTCATACATGTATTAAGGAAGTAATACCGCTTCATTTTATTGCAAGTTTGAAGTTTGAATTAAACATATACTTCTGAAAATCAAGTTGTGGGATAATTGACTCCATATCTGTTGGGATATGAAATCAGATCCATTCATTTTGTATGACCTGGTTTTGTAATTGGATTGTCTTGAATGAGATAGAAAAGAGTAGTGCTTGTCTAGTTGTAGAATAAGAAGTGTCATTTGACAGACAGATGTAAAAAAATAGAGAAAAGAGAGACCATATCATGACCTGCACAATGCAAACACATTACCAAAAAAACATGACCTGATTTGAGGCCTGAATGAGCCCTAAATAAATTTTTTGCAACAGTTTCTATAACCTTTTTCTCTTTTTTGTTACTCTTAGCTAATTTGACACTATTTTTTAATGTTATGTATAATTTTCTTTTCCCTCAATTGGCTTTTGTAATAATTAAATTAAGGAAAATTAAAGTCACGGAAGAAAGATTCTGTATTTTATGCACCATAAGTTGTACTTTTTTAATGGTTTGACTAGTTTTGCAACGTAGAGTCAGGTGTGACTTATATATGTTTTTTTCCCCTTCATGATGATTTGTTTTGACATGTGTGCTAAATGTTAATTTATTCTGAAGGACAAGAGCCAAAGAGTAAATATTACCATCCACAGCCAAGAGGAAAGCTAATCACAGGCTAGAAACAAGATCGGCAGAGCTGGAGGAGTACACGTGGCTACTTAAAGAACGTGTTGAGAGTCCTGGTAGTTGTCAGGAAGATGAATATAAATTATTTTTCTTCTTAGCCTTCTCTGTTTTACTGCTTTATACGATGCACCAGCCTCTCTCGGACCCATATTTACACTGCATCTCTGCCCTGATATGCACTTTGCGGGCAGAGCGGAGCCATTCCTGACCCCTCTGATGAAGAAAACGGACATTGGAGTGTGAGAAACTACCAGCAGACTACCAAGCCAAAGGAGCCAGTTTCCTGAATTTGTTGAAAAGCAGGTAATTGAACACAATGTTTCATCAAATCATATCATAACATTAACAGGTCCCCCTCATGTTTGACAATTTTTAAATAAATGCAATTCGTAGTCACAGACTGTACTTACCTTGAAACTGTTGCTTTATGTTGTGTTATTATAACTTCCCAACATCTACCCTGTAAAAGTAGATGTTGGGAATAAGTACAGATTCTTAAATCTGAACAAAAATTGAATGATAGCAGGTGTCTCAATTATACAAGGCCAGTAGTTGTTTGGGAATCTTGCCAGGAACTGCTTTTTCAGTCTCATCAATGCAAAAAATTATTATGTGAGATTTACTAAGAACTAATAGGATATTAGCTCAATGAAAACAATCTTATTTCAAAATTTCCCAGGAGTATGGATAATTTTGGGCTTAATAGATGAGCCAAATCAACACGTAAAAAGTTCACCAGCTATCAAACCAACTGAGTTTTCAATGTTCTTGTGAATGAATATACTAATGTCTATCAGCAGTCTGCTCCTTGAAATTCTTCTAAAATGTGAGAAAATTTGGAATTTTTCCATTTGTTTGTCACTCACCTGCTTTAAAGTGACTCCTCACAAAAAAATAACAAGGACAAGAGAGCTGATGTGCGACGTGTGTTGCTCTTCTGACAGGTGTGACTCAGACGGTAAAAATTCAACACTCTTGTCACCTGGTGGTTCTGTCCCCACTAATGCGACTCCTGAAAACCAAGCATCAATGCACAGATCTGTGCGCACACTAACAAAAGCCATAATGGAACAACAAGCTCTCGCTAACTCTCTCCAGAGTTATTGCGGCAGACACCGATGAACATGGAATGAGCCGGAACACCTTTAGATTTCCATTAAACGAGAACCTGTGAGGGAGGGGATGATGCCTGGACTCAATGGTCTGTGATGACTGCAGAGCCTGAACGAGGGAATGATACATGGAATTAGAAAAGGGATGATGATGTTATAGGGTATCCACAGGGACAGTGATTATATAGTCTTTTTTTCATTCTTAACTCTTGTAACTGTAAGAGAATTTCCATCTCCAATTTTTTGTCACAGTACTTTACTTACACAAGCTGACTGTACAAATATTTAACGTTCTTCACATTTTCTGCTTCTGTTTCTTCACTTTCCATCTTTGTTTTTGCTACTTTCTACGCATTAGTTACATTATCTTCTGAGAGCCGCATCAAAGCTAGATCATAGCAACTCCAGCAAAATCTACCCTAACTCCAATCCTCTGCTTACCCTGACAACCCGCTTCCTACTGTGTCTTTGTTACGCCGAACAAATCTGAAGGCTTGCAACATACGTTAAGCAGTTATGACTTTGCAAGGGTTCCATGTAAAGAATGCTTGGGTTAAAAATAAACAGACTTGTCATGCTGAGAAAATCAATACTTAGTGATGATCATCGTTAAAGTCTCTTCAACGGCTTGCAAAGAAATGTGTTTAGATTCGGTATTCTGTCAAATCCCGCTGAAGGAGAGAAAATCATTCGTAATGCCACGGGGTATAAATGATTTAAAAATCCCAAAAGTGCCAGTGTTTTAGTAAATGGGAAAGCAGTGAGTGCAGCCTTCATCGACTTCACAGAAGTCTCTTTCACTTAGACTCCTTTTCTCTTGCTTTTCTACCCTCACTTTCCTTCGCAGCATTTCCTCAGCTTGTCACTTGCTTCAACCTTTCTCTCCAAATGAAACATGTATAATTAGAGCCCATGAAATATTGCCTTTGCTTTCACAACTTTTAGCCGCTAACTTCCCGTGGCTGTTGAATATAGGAACGTGTTAGATGAATAAATGTGTGCATTTAAGCCTCAAGGAAAAGAACTCACCTTGTGTGCCAACCTTGTGTGCTGACAACATGTTGAGAGTTCCTGCTCTGCTGCTTTGCCTGGGGTGGTTAAAAATAACGTGATAATTGGAGAGGTTTTGGTTTGCTTACAACTAATAACATCAGTCATCACAGTGGTTGATTATGTTCTACACTAGTGAGTAGAAGTGCGAGACCAGGACAACACATGGGGAACATCAGTGACGAATTTATACGGAACATAACTCAGATGATGACTAGCTGCAGGGTGCTGCAGATTGGTATGCATGTTCCACTAAATTGCGCTGTTGCGAACCAGTTCATGATTCAAGAGTAAGAAATAATTCATTAGCTGTCACAGTCTTTAGCGGCATGAAAATGTGTTTAAACTTCTTGTTTTATTTCCACACATTTTTAATACTAAAAACACAAACTTTAAGGCATTTTATTGGAGTTCGATGTGATATCACTCCACCACGTCAAAAATTATATTCGGGTTTCAACATTCTTTTAAGTATAAATTTGGAAACAATGGAAGCATCCCCCTTTATTCTGACATCCCTAAATAAATCCAGTCCAATGTTCTTCAGAATTCACCTAACTGGTAAATAGAATCACCTGTGTGTGATTTGTTTTCAGTATAAATACAGCTGTTCTATGGCAGTGTCAGAGGTTTGCTTTAAAGCAAATATCAAGACAAGACCAAAGTATTTTTTTCTGCTTGTTGATATGCAGTGCGCTTCACCTTAATGAGGGTTTGTTATCTAGAGAAGGACTCTTAGTGAAAATGTGTAAGCACATTGATGTTCTTATTCTTGATATTTTTGCTCATTTCGACAGAGATCATCATTTCAGAAAGTAAAACTACAGAGTGAAATATTTCAAGAATTAATTTCTCATAATAGTGACTTACAGATAACCCAAAATTCAGAGTCTCAGGAAACTAGAACATTTTAAACATTGATGTCAGACTTTCAAATTTATGTTTGTGCATGGTTGGACCTCCTCTTGCATGAATTACTACATCAATACAGCACAGCATGGAGGCAATCAGCCTGTGGTACTGCTGAGGTATAATAGAAACAAGATAGCTTTGATAGCTGCCTTTAGATCAACGGGTCTGGTATTTCTCATCTTCCTCTTCACAACGTTCCATAGATTTTCTGTGGAGTTGAGAGCAAGCAAATTTACTGGCTAACCAAACACAGGAACCCCATGGGCAATAAACCAGCTGTAGGTATCTTGGGCCGTGTTGGCAGCTGCTGGAAAATGAAGTCAGGTTCTCCATGAAAAACATGAGCAGAAAGAAGCAGGAAGTGCTGTACAAAATTTCCTGGTGGATGTCTCCATTGATGTGGACCAACACCACCAGATGAATCTTCACTGATTGTGGAAACTTCACTCTGGACTTTAAGCAACAGGAGCTTCTCCCTTTTCCCTCCAGCTTCTGGGAGACGATTTCCAATTAAAACACAAACTTTACTGTCACATAAAAAGAGGACTTTGGACCACACAGTCTAGTTATTTTTCTTCTTAGCACAGGTAGATGGTTCTTATTTCTGGTTCCTTTGTGATTTGACACTAAGAATGGGACATTTGTAGTCCATGTGTAGGATTTGTAATACATCGCCATGTTTTCATTTAGGCTTGTTTATGAAATTTATATTAATTTTTTTTTACTTTTACTTTTAGTTTATTTCTCTACGTGAGAAAGTTTATGTGTTTTCCAAGAGACACTTAAGGAATTTTGAAGCTCAACAGACCTCTATTTGACTTTATAAGGACCTTTTCATTTTGAACTGTGGCTACGAGAAATGGACCTACATCTCATGTTGAATATATATCATAGATTAATCGGGATTTCATGGATTAGTACTGTGAGGTTTATTAAAACTGCTAAAAAATACTGATAAAAGTGAAATATTACTTTAAAAAAAACTGCTTCAGTTACAGTCATTGACAGGAAATCTCAGGGTGTTGAAAGTCTAATTTTATGTAAACAAACTTGATATTATTTCTCAGGTTCAATGTTTTTTTTTCATCACTGAATAAATTTAAATGTTATCTTTTATGCATTTTACAGTGTTCAATTGTTCCACTGTAATATGAAACAACAAGTATTTAAAGTCTTTACACGTGTGTGACCGGTGCTATAACTAACCTGGGAAAATCTTGGGAGACCTAAAGAAAAATGATTTTCAGTACATGCCGCTCTTCTGTTTTCTTGGAGTCTCAAAACTCATGCTAAAAACACAGAGGAATCATCAATACACTTCTGAGATTTCCAGCAAGCGCAGTCTGTTAGCTGTTTGCAAGGCTTGTGCAAACTACAGGTGAGAGAATCTCTAAAAGGGTCAAGATTCAGCAGTGATGCTCTAATGTTCACTTACATTACATAACTTTGTTCCAGAAGATCTGGGGGTGTTGGCTGACGAGTCGCCTGCGGTCCATTCAGGTTCAGAAAGTACCAGCAACGCAGCAGATGATGAAGAGGTGATTTGAAGCCACTTCATACCCACAGACCGAGAGAGTGGCAAGCACTCACCTTTGGACGAGAGCCATCAATCTAAGCCACTGGATGACATTTTTGGCTGCATTGTGACCTTTTGGAAATTCACAAGTCAACAGGGAGGTGGAAATTAGGGGCAAATAAGTACCTAAAGTTTTCTAGACACTTTCTGCATGAATCATGGTTTTAACACTTTTCTTTGTGTAAAACAGCAATGGTCCATAGAACTCTATTTTCCCCCTAATAGCTAACTGAGTAATGAAATAATACAGAAAAGGGCTAATAAAACTAGTGAAACAACAAAAAAATTCATGATGAATATGTACAATTTTTTCCCCTTTTAATTCTTATTTTGATATAACATAATTGATTAAGTACTGCAAATAAAACTAAATGTAAAGCCGGACATATTTCTGTATCTCTCTCCTGCAAACTCACCATGCACCTGTGCATAAGAAGGACTGCATAGTCACTGATTGCCAAGCTATTTGGACTATGTATTACCATATCCCTGCTGGGAAATAATGTATAACATTTACATTTATAAGGATCACTCAGGCTTTCCAACATCTGTCACTGCTGTATTAATCAATATTCTGAGACTAATAAAGCGTCAAAGGATGTGTGATGTAAGAGGTGCTGCCAGTAGTGGCGAATCAACAGTGAATTGTTTCTTGGCTCTGGTCTATCCTTCAGCTTTTGTGTGGCTTTTTCTACATTTTAGTTGCCTGTATCAACAGCTTAATTCATTAAACCGCTTGTCACTGTCAACTAGATCAAGTCTTAAGCCTCTGCTGTATTATGACAGCTTAAATAAGTGAAGTTTTATATTAGCAGTCCAGCACAAAATAACTAAGCAACCACAATGTAAAAACCCTGAAATGTATTTAGATCCAAGACCATTTAGTGCTCCATGGGTCATCCAATAGATTTCAATTATATCCTTTTACAAACAGGATAGCCGGAGCATTGATTTATGGACTTCTGTTATGTGATCTGTATTCTTTTTGTTTTAGATGAGCTGTTTTGATAATTTAAGACTGAGTTTTCTTGTTTGTTTTGGGGGGTGGAAGGGATTGTTGGAGCTTTCGGGTACTAAACATGTGGTCTTTGTCCATTTTAATTTCTAATTGCCAAATAACAAAGTACTTCCAGTTTGCCAAATAAGATCTGACCCAGTTTGGCAATTCTGCTTGCCTTGCCAAGTGTCAACCATAACATGAGCAATGGCATTAAATGCTGTACAGGATCCAATTAAACCCGAACTGTTTCATTGGATCATTAAAATACAGAGATGTATGTTTTTAAAGTCTTTACCAATGCAGTCTTGAATACTATGTTGTGGTAAAACTTGATTGCAAAGGATAAAAAATATATATTTTTTAATCTAAAAAACACTAACTTTGTTCAATAACTGTCTTATTACCTTCCCCAAAAACCGTTGTAATTTTAAGGCATTTAGATTAGTATGTAAAAAAAAAAAAAAAAAAAAGTTTTATCACTTGAGTTTTTAAGAGCTGGTAGAATGTGACCCAATTGAGTAGAAATATTTCACATCTTCTATTTTTTATATCTAACACACATCAGTATGATGATGCAAAAAGTAAATTAAACTCACTTTCAACATAATCTTTCTAAGATAATGGAAAATATTCTAACACCAAATTCATGTCGGTCATAACAACTGTAATACAACTAACACAAACAGAGACACAAAAAATCGGCACATGAATAAATCTGATCATTATTTAAAAAATTCAGAGAGCATTCCGCTTAACAGAGGACCGTTTAATCATGCCTGTGTGAAGTTCACAGAAAAAGGCCCCCTACGCTGAGGAAGCATTTTAACAAGATCTACTGTTAAACTGACAACAGTTCCACTGAGCATACTGCTTCCTTCCAGTACCTCGGATTCCAACTAAAAATTAGGGAATGTGAAAATTAAAAGAGATTAACAAGGAACATCATATGCTAAAAAGGGAAAGAATCGCCTTGCGGCTTTTTGCGGAGGGGATCTGAGTTGTGCTGGGAGACGGTTCTGTCACCTTCTGATAAGAAACCGAGACACAAAGAGAATAGAAATGGTGAAGGGTAAAAACTGAAGTGCAGTTTGAAAATGACAAAGTAGAACACAAGGTAAAAAAAAAAAAAAAAGTCTACTTGGAATGTGAAGTAAGCAGGTTTTTAACGTGTTGAACCATTTCAAGCTGAAATGGAACTGTGACCAGAGTTTGTTCAGCCTTTCTTGACTTTGTTCACACAGCTGACGAGGTCCAGGTGCCTCATTTCCACAAACACCCCACATCCTCCCCACCGGCACTTCAGACAACACACACAATTCTTTTTTTTTTTTCCTCCTGGTGTGAAAAAAAGCTGTCTAACCTTTCAGCACCAGCTTATTAATATGCGTCATCGCTAAAAGGCAAGAAGTGAAAATGTCTCATTTAAATTTTTCAACGTGGAGGAGATGGATGTGGGCTTCCATTAAAGGCACCTTTCTCTTCTTTATAAACACACAAGTACACGCTCGCCATCGTACGTACAACCCCTGGCAGAGTTCCACGCAGCGACGCAGGACTCAGTGATTAAAAGGGTGGCAGTGAATCTCAATCTGAGCACGTTCTTAGCAAAGCTGACATTTCGACTCTTTGCTCCTCTCCTCTCTGCTCCTGCTTCTTCAGTGAAGTGCTAAGTGGCTATTGGAATATCTTAGGTTTCTCTCTTTCTGTCTGTTATTCCTTCATATTTCTACAGTTTTCTTTCAGCTTTTACTTGTAAAATTTCTTGACCTCTTACCTCGTTTCTTTTAGCAGCTGCTCTGTCCCTGTTTGGGTTTTAAACATTTTGAAGCTACATCGTGCTTTGCTAATATAAAAAAGGTAATTCTGTGAAAGTGGATGCAGATTTATCTATACTTGTAGTCATTTCATACCAAAAAAACCAATTCTATACTTCATATATTTGCCATTTCAAACTGTTGTGTCCACAAAAGTAGATATGAGTTAAACTGTTGAACATTAAAAGTAGTAGGAAACATTTTTTATTGTAATTGTAATTGCTGTCTGAGTAAAGAATTGATAAAGCTTGACTGTTTGCATATTTAAATTGTATTACACAAGTGTATAAAACTAGAATTTTATTTGATTTATGGTATTGATTTTTGAAGATAACTAATATCCTGACAACTCAGGCTTGATGACAAGAGTAAGATGTTACAAGTATCATGACTACTTTGAAGAAACGCTTTGGAGATGGAAAGGAAGAAGTTTCCAGACTGACAGCCATCTCCTCAGAGAACCACATCAGGACAAGAAAGGAAAATGACCGAGGGGTCCAACTTGTGCTGTTGTCTTTAGAAGGACCATTTCTAAAGCTTAACAGTGGACAAAATATTTATGGAGAAGGATAGACTTTATATACAAGTACACCATTTAAATTTTTTTATAAAAATAGAGTGAACATCCAATATTTTCTTGCTATGGTATTGTTGAACAATGTGGAATTGATTAAAGTATAGCAAAAATAATTTAAAGCTGCTGTTTATTCTCATAAACCATTATGTGCTCGAGTTCTTATAATTTTAATGTGGATGTGAAAGGCTTGTTTCCAGTTACCAGGGTTGACCCAAACAGTAGTCAGGTTTACCAGGCAATTACATTTGCCTGCTATGTAATTGCAGGCAAATGCAATTACCTGCAATTAATTGGTTTGGATAGGCCAGACTGGTTTGAATAGGCTTTCTTCTCTTCATAAAAATAAATAATTATATATATATATAT
>CAEFZY010028481.1:0-12532 GCA_903066815.1 Brachyrhaphis roseni
TTTGGTGTCAGCACATTCAACTTTGTACAGAACAAAGTATTCAATGAGAATGTTTC
The DNA here is from genome assembly GCA_903066815.1 of Brachyrhaphis roseni. Lineage (NCBI taxonomy): Eukaryota > Metazoa > Chordata > Actinopteri > Cyprinodontiformes > Poeciliidae > Brachyrhaphis > Brachyrhaphis roseni. Next base: position 57 of record CAEFZY010028481.1, read on the forward strand.
ATTCATTCAGATCTAGGATGTTATTTGAGTGTTCCCTTTATTTTTTTGAGCAGTATATATATATGGGTACTAATGGAATCCTGCAAGACAGTTTTTATGGTTTTAGATTTACTGATCCGTTTTCTGCAAAAATCAAACTATTTTGATGATTCCAGTAATCAATATCAATATCATTTTTATAGTTTATTATTGAGCATAGAAAGTGAAAAAATAAAGCATGGAATTTATTTTAAAAATGTTATAAGAATAAAACATGTTTGTGGCAAAACGTGGTTTAAAAAGTGTGGGCACCATTTCCTCCATTAAAGCTTACAAACCATATTATCGTCTGCGCTTTCTCAAACTGCTTAAAGTTAAACTTTTCTGACCTGAAGAAACAAATAATATATTTATATCTATCAGTTTCTGTGACGGAATGTAGGCTGCCATTACAAACCACTACTTCCGCCGTCCGGTTTTATACTTCCGGGTAACTAAAGCGAGGAGAGCTAACGACACATTGGGTTATTTAGTGCGGTAACGGGCGGATTTATCAGTTCAAACATGACTTCTGGTTCAACTTGTGCTTTTTGTCAGCTGTCACAACAACTCAAAAAAGTTAAAAACCAGTAAAAATAAACGACAACAAAAAAAACCCGGTTTTCACTATTAATTATGGGTAATGGCGCGAAGTCAGGAATATTATGGCTAGCTTAGCATTAGCAGATTTATTGATCACCATATTTTGAGAGAAGTTTCCTTATGATGGAAAATAATTTTTCCAGTTTTGGATTCCCAAGAAAGGATGCTCAATGTTTTAATAATAAATGTCTAACTCTTTTCACTAATTTTTATAATCAGAAATGTAAATTTGTTAATAAAATGCCATATTTTTTTCCATTTTGTGAAAGATGTACAACTATATGTTAAATCAATAACAGATTACCAACAAAAAGGCTAAGTAACACCCCTGGTTGTGTGTTTGTGTAACTGCTGCATACTTTTGTTTACCTAATTCGTTGGATGCATACAGACTTTTGCTCTTACTTTATTTTATTGTTAGTATTTTTTGTGCTATAAATGTTTAATTCTTATCTGTACACTGTGTTGTAGCTATTGTTTTAAAGTGCTTTGTAAATAAAGAATAGTATAGCTGCTGCTTGTTTAGATAAAGTGTAAAAAGTGGATTTTTATGCATTTTATAAAAATATTTGTCTGACAAAACGCTGCATGGATGACTGAGCTGAGCAAACACCAGGAAACAGGAATCAGTCAGAGAGCTTCTGTTTATTAAAATAGTTTATTTAGAAGTCTTTAGTCACAAAAGCGAGACGTTTCGTATCTAGACGTCCTTATCTCACCTGCTGGACTGCAACGAAAAGCGTGACACGAAGAAAATCAAACACTGGTTCGTCACTTAAGAGCCAAGAAGAAGAAAACCAAAAGTAGATTATAAAAAAAACAATACTTCACATCCTTATGATCTTTATTCATACAGGAAATTATCTGACAAGCTGCTGCTTCTGTACAACATGTGAAGGTAAAACTGAAGGGAAAAAATGAAGCAACAGGACGATGGTGATGAAGAGGAGAGGAGTCCAGGTGAGGAAGATGCTTCCGATCATCTCCTCCGCTCTCGCAAAGTCGAGTCCACGTGTCGTTCCTAACCTCCGACCCCGCCCGCGTCCTGCTGGGGCCGCCGTGCCGACCGGCGGCGGTCCGGGCGGGGGAAAGGAAAAACTCCACCTGCCTGGAGGTGGATCTTCGCTCATTTGGTGGGGATCTTGGCTCGTTTCCGGGCGATGGCGTCCTCCACGGCCTTCAGCTGCTTCAGCAGCTCCTCGCGCCGCGACAGCGTGTTGCTGGCTTTGCCGGGACCCGGACCGGACCCGGCGGCGCTGGTGGCGGGGGCCGGGCCAGGCGGCTTGCTCGAAGGCGCAGCCGGGCCTTTCCCAGACGACTTTGGCGGAGGAGACAGAGGGCGTTTTCTGGAAAACAGAGAGAGAGAAAGTGGTCAGAGGTGAAGTTTCACTCAGATGATTGTGAGTCAGAAAAAAAGGAGAAACAAAAACAGCAAAAAAGCTGCTGAAGTCAAAAGATGAGTATCGCTGGCCTCACCAGTTTCTACTGTTCACATCAGATCTAACTTTTCTTACATCATTCCTACATTTTTAGGGCAGCAGCCAACAATTGATTGATGATTAATCGGATACAGCCATCAATATCTACAAAAACTAGATTAATATGAGTCACAACATTTAATTTCCCTTTAGGATAAAAAACATATTTTTAAATTTGAAAAACAGTGGCACATTGCAGATTTTTCATCTGACCCAGGGATGTCCAAAGTGTGGCCCAGGGGCCATTTGTGGCCCTCTTTCTGAGGGCCGCGCATTCTGAGAAAAAAGTCAGAATTATGAGATTAAAGTTAGAATTTTTATCATAATCTTTGTTTTCTTTAAAATTAACTAAAGTTGCAGCCCTCTGAATGATTCTGTTTGGCCCCTCGGTCCACAATTCATGAAGGGAGATAATTTGTAATTAAACTGAGATTTTTATAGACCAATAAAATGTTCTTGCATTTTTTAAATTTAGATACAAAACTAAGTATTTATCTTTTAACAATATTTGTGTTTTCTTTGCTAAAAGAAAGCACTGCCCAACCATTGTTGCCAAATTAAAAGGAAAAAATTAGTATTAACCCCCCCCTCCAATTTTTTTAAATAAAATGTGCAAGGCACTGATTATTTATATTGAATTCAACAAAGAGTTGCAGATTCCTTTTCTACAACAATTAGACTACTTTGCTCTAATAATAGATTTATATATAATGCTCTTCATATCTTGAGATCTCAAAGGACGTTGTTAAAATATCGTCTATTTAGTAGATTACTGAAGAGATAAAAACAAATGTCTTCTTTGAAAAGCATTAGTAGAGCCTCCTGAACAATCAATATGAATGCAGTAAAGTGGTTTTGGATGGTAAGTCAACCACTTGTCTTTTCCAGCAGCCATTGTACAGAGCATACAGCGAGAAAACCAGTTGATCAGATGTTCAACTGGGTTGCTAGGTGACAGGCGGAACTCTGCTGGGGTTGCTAGGTGACAGGCGGAACTCTGCTGGGGTTGCTAGGTGACAGGCGGAACTCTGCTGGGGTTGCTAGGTGACAGGCGGAACTCTGCTGGGGTTGCTAGGTGACAGGCGGAACTCTGCTGGGGTTGCTAGGTGACGGCAGAGTGCCCTGTAAAACTCAACATTCTGAAGGTTTCTGAAACGGCTCATTTTCCAGTCATCAAAAACATGAACTTATTGATAAAAACCGGCTGGGTGTTTTTTTTTTTTTTTTTTAAAGTGCTTGAGCTGTTTTTAGAGCAGTGGAGTCTTAAATTGAAGTACAAAAATGCACAAAATTTGGATTTTATATATTAGTTATGTTAATTTCATATATTAGTCTTCCCAGAAAAAGACGTTACGACAAATTCTCACAACCAGGATCTTCTTCTCTTTACTGCAGATTCACTATTTAAAGCTTGATGTAAAAAATAAAAACAGAACTAAGACAAAGGAGTTCTGTCTGAAGCAGGAAACCACAGAAACATTATGTGACAGAGTGATGATGGACTGATGACTCAGGTCATTAAAGTCGTCTCCTCTGATCGTCCCGCAGTCACTGGGAGTCGATATGAAACGAGTCGGTTCGCATTGCTGCCGTCATGAAGAAAATCCCAGCGTCAGGCTGAAATCAGGCCTCTGACGAAAGACGATGTTGATTTAATGGGCAGGAAGATTATTTTGATCACTTAGTAATATGAAATCTGAAAGGCAATACTAACAAGACTGACACAGTAAATAGAAATAAGAGGAAACAGGAGCCAAACACTGGGATCGAACAGTAAAATTAGAATTGAAGTAAATGGGTAAAAACTACTTCAGAACATGGAAAGGAAGAAATAGAGAAGATTCAGCTGTTTTGATTCTCATAATTAACTATGTATAAAAAATACATAGTGGAAGAATAATCAGCTTCTTCTTCCACTAACATGTTTTTCCTGGTCGGCACTTTGTGTTCTTCCACCTGACAGGAAGTTAAACATTAATTATCTATTTTATATTAGATTTGTCTTGTTTCTTTTTCTCTTTTTGTTTTAATCATTGTGTGATGAAAGGAAATGTTAAAAAATTACCAAAACAAATAAATAGTGCAATGCAACCATATTGTGTACTGAGTAAATTAGTTTTAAAGACATTTAATATTTTAAATGTATATTTATCAGTATTTAACACATCTTTTGCAGATTAAATTAATATAAAGTATTTTTTCTAACTTTTTTAAAGGTTTATAATCTTTTTCAATGTGTTGAATGCAAATGTATACATATTTTTTGGTGTTTACATTTGTTATGCCATTTGGTATTCACCCAGTATATATTTAACAATTTTAGTATAACTCAACCTTTAAATAGTCTCTGTATTTTCAGCATTTTTCCTTAAAAATGTATCCTGACATTTCTTTAGTGTAAAAGTGTTTAGTCAAAATGCTTTTACACAAAGTATTTTCTTTTAGTGTAAAAAAAAAATAAAATCACTAAAAAGTTTTCTTCTACACTTTTTAATGTTTTCAGTATTTTTTAGTTTCTCATTTTGAATATTCTTATATAGTTAAAATATTTGAGAGGATTTTGTTGATATCAGCATTAGCTTGTGCTAGTACTCTTCTTTTTGAGTTTATTTTTAGTCAGTTGTGGGAAGTGTAACCCCTGCTGATCAGTCATTGTTCCGGTGTCTCAACACTCTCTAAAGATAAACTAGAGAAGCGTATGGGGGCATTTTCCTGCCTTAATCCATGAGCACACATTTCAGTCTGAAAGCAGGATTTCATGTCTTTTGTTTTCAAAACTTTAATACTTTTGCTTACATTTTCATTTTGAAAGCAGGACTTCATGTTTTTCTTCTTAAAACTTTCAATGCTTGTACTCAAAACCTCTCCTCGTACTCACACTTAGACGCTACATCATTTTAGATTAAATTAATGCCACCAGCACATTTCTCAAAAATAGTAAAAAGAAGTAATAAAAAAATAAAGCTAAGAATGGCTAAATGTAATTTAAGACCAAGTCTGGAGAATCTGGAGATATTTACAACTTTTTAAGCCCTAAAATCAATATTTTTTCCAAGTTTGAAGAAAACGTGTTGCAATTATCAAAAAGGTTAATAACGAATAATTTCAGAGTATTTAGAGACCCGATGAAGAAATAAAAGAACAACACAGAGCGACTCCAACATGCTGCCACCAGGAGCGATGCAGACCCAGAAACTAAAATGATGACAATGTGAATTAATTCAAATTAATGCACATTTTTAGAGTATTTGTGAGTATTCTGCAGGTAACTCCATGACGTTTTTTTATTGTTTGTTTTATTCCACGCTTGGCGTTCCAGAAATGTGTTGAGAGAATAAGACAGCAGAGTTAATTTAGTGTTAAACTGCAGAGATTTAAAGCTGCAGCCACTAATGCAGCAGATGAGCATGGCAGTCTTTAACTTCAGTAGATCCAATACAACCTGGAGAAATTACGATTCTCAGGCCTGAGAATCCTCATTATGCAATCCTTCACCTAACCTTTAGCAGACAAATGTCAGACGAACACACAAATCACTAAAATATTTTATTTTCCTTTCTCGTTCTGATTATTTCCTGTGTTTATGAAACTGTTTTCCTCTCAGCTCTCCGGCGGTGAAAAGAATCAATTGATAAAAAAGGATCTTTTTAATGTTGGGGCATTCTGCTGGTGCGTATTTTTAAGCGATGTCTCTGTGCTTCCACTTTTCATAGCATGTTCCTCATTTGTGTTAAAGAAACGCTCTTATGTAAATTCCTGCTGCGTTCGGGTTTAGATGGCAAGTCGAATTGGGAAGAGAAGAAACTCCAGCTGACTGACAAACAGCACCGACCTGTCGCCCTGCGGGGGGCCCGGCCGCGGCCCCTGACCTCTGGGTCGCTCCATCTGCGGGAACATCTGAGGTCGACCGAGGTTCCTTTTATCGCGCCCTGAAAGACAAGATTAAAGCTCGACTGGGTCATGCAAACCAAGCAGATTTGAGTCTCCTTTCAATAAACATTTAATCATTTCTATGACCTTTAGGACCAGAAACAACTATTTCACCAAATGAGGATGGAAATCTGCAGCTAGAATCTGAGTGCAGGGGAGAATTTCTCTGCATTTTAGAGGAATTAAAAAAATTAAAACAGAAGAAAACCTGCAATCAGTCAACCAGAGATCAAAGTCGCCTAATTTTCCTTCAATTGCCTGTGAAGACTGAAATTTCAGATTTTTTTTGTATTAGGTAGTTAAAAGCTAGCTAGTTAGCATGGATAGATCAGCAGCTAATTAGCGATAGCAACCACCTCAAGTCGGAGAATGTAACGTATCAAACTTTTTGCTGGCAGAAAAGTCCCTTAGAAACAAATTATAGAATGTGGTTGAACAGTCCTGACAGTACAAAATGTAAGACCTGTAATGAACAAATTTAAGGCCAAATTAATTATTTTAAAATGATTCTAAGGTATTTTAAGGCCTTAATTTTATATACATAATTTTAAGGATGCACAGACGTCCTGCAGGGATCGAAATCAGTTGCATTTTCAGAATTAAATTTTTATAAATAACTTTTCTGAGAGCTTAAGTAAAAAAAGTAACTGTCGTCCATCCAATAGGCAATACATTTGCACTTACCCATGACAGACGCAAAAAAAATCTAGCTAGTTAGCAAGCAAGGATAAATCAACCTCAATCCTCTGAAGTCGCAGAACGTAATGTATCAAACTTTTGCCTGACAGAAAAGTCCAGCAAGACAAAAATAAAATCATAGAATGCAAGATTAAATAGACAGAATTTAAGACTTGTAATTAACATATTCAAGGCCAAATGGATTAAAAAAAGAATTAAAGACATTTTCAGAATATAAATTTTATCCACACATTTCTGGGAGCTTAACAGAGATCAGATGAAGACAAAAGATCCATGTTTTGATTCATTGTTTGGGATAATCAGGTTAATTCAACATTTTTTCTTGGATTTTAAACTACTTCCTTTTTCAAATAACCTTCCAATAAAAACATCAGCAGGTCGGACCCTGATTGGTTCATCTTCAACCCTCAGTGAATAAAATTTCTTTACACATCAGGATAAAACTCAACGTTCTGGTTCTCGGCAGATCTTAAATTGTCATTTCATTTTGTCAGTCACATAATTTAAACAAAATCTCTAAACTATTTGAGTAAAAATAATATTTCTGAATCAAACCGTGACCCTTAAAACCAAAATCGAATTGCCAGACACTGAAAGTTTTGCATTTCTACATCTTCGGTACCCTGACTGCTCTCAGCTCAGAGTTGTAAAAATGTTTGATTTTTTATCCGATGCAGAAGGAGAATAAACCCCTGGTGGCTGACCTCTATCTGGAGACATGGCCATCCTCTTGCTGGCAGGAGAGCCGGGCCGGTCCTTGTCTGAAGGAAGGTAGCGCTTCCTGCCGCCTCGGTCTCCCTGCTGCTGGAAAACAAACAGAAAAAAGTCAGACTTATGACTGGAGAGCGGCTGAAACCAAACATGACCCAAACTTTTTACAGGACAGACAAATAAAATGCTGGAAGTCAAACAATGTTTAGGGACCGCTGGGTTTCCAAAAACTCTTCACATCAAATGTTTGTATTTCAGATAATTAATTTTTCAGGATGATAAATTATAATATTGTGGTTTTCAGACCATTTTCAAATGACATAATGAAACATAATGGCAAAATAACACAAGAACACATTCTCAGAGATCAATAATCTACTTTCTATTCTAATAAACATTTAACACTGGAAATGGAAAACTGTTTAAATATCCAAAATAAATAAAATAACAGAAACAACAAATAAAATTAATTATGAAGTCTCTAAACCAAATTGTCCTTCAAAAGCAAAAACAGTTGATATCAAAGCATCAAATTGGAGATTTTCATCATCTAGTTTTTGGTAGGAAAAAGTAAAACAAATAATCATCCAAATGGAGATTATTGAGCTTGAGAACTTGTCAATTATTGAACAATAATTGACTTATTGCAAATTATCAGCAAAAACAAGAAAAATCAAATTTAAATCTCATTCACCTGCTATGTCAATGTTGCTTAAGGCGTACAGAAAAAAACACCAAATTGAATTTAATAAATTAAAAATTATTAAAGTTCTAATTTAATAAATCCCTAATTAAATCCAACATTTAATTAACATCAAGTATTTTTATGATATTTTAGTTTTTACTTCCTCTTTCTTTGACCTCTAGACTTCAACACACCAACGCAGAAGCGCATCAGACGTTTATTTAGTTCTCCAGCTTTACTCTCTTGCAGAAATGTCAACAGTTTTTCTTCTTTTGGAGTAAATTCAAAGAAGCTTTTAAGATCCCAAACTTCCCGCAGTTTCCAGATATTCAGGTTTTCTAAGGGGAACTTCTTTTTTTTAATAAATTTACTTTAAGAGTTGTTGTCACTTGCTGCGTCTCGTTAAAACGACACGACTAGACAGTTTACATAACGACTTCAACAAACGTGTCTGCAGCGTAACGAGCTCGGCTGCAGATGAGCCATTTCCACAGAGGCTGTTTATAAACTGAAAGCTCGATACAATTTTCCTGGATTAGCAAATCTGCTTCCTGCTAGGAGTCTGCAACTCACTTTAAAAAGTTCTTCTAAGCGTTGCAACTCACTGAACCACGTGAGACGAAAGTGAGTAAATAAAGAAGAATTAATAATTAGCAACTAGGAATTAGTTAATATTTTGTTTAAACTTTAATTTTAGAAAGTGTTCGTTCTAAAAACACTTTTAAAAATGTCTAAAATGAAAGATTTTACAACAAAAACCTTAAATCAAAAATGTTTTTACGCCATTTTCATTGCTTGAATGTTTACATTTTATTTTTTTCCTCTTGTAGCAACACTAAATAATAATAATAATAATAGGTAGAGGTGAGTAGAGTACGCAAAATTTTACTCAAAAGTAAATAGTAGCCAAGAAATTACTAAAAAAGTATTTGGTAAAAAGTAAAAAGTCTACTCAAGTACTGAGTAACTGATCAAATCATCAATCAATTAATCTTGTAATAAAAAAACAACAAAATCATGCAAAATAAATTCATCTTTCAATAAAAATTTAAATAAAACCTGCAGGTGTGTGTCTGTGTCTGGTGAAAACATTTTTGTTTTTCATTCAGTCGGTAGAAAATCCAGAAATTTTACGCCAGTAAGAGTAAAAATACTTCATAATCAAATTACTCAATTAAAAGTAAAAAGTACAGCACAGTAAAAAATACTCCTAAAAGTAATTTTTTCCAAAAGTTACTTAAAGTTAATTGAGTAAATGTATAAAGTTACTGTCCAACTCTGATAATAGGCCTGGTAAAAATGTGAAATTTCACATATTTTTAAGTCCGTTTCTTAAAAGAAAAGTAACAGGAAGTCACCTTGTTGAGGAGCGTCAGCTTGATGTCTTTGTGAGAACCCGAACCTCCGTAGTTCCCCGGGGGGCCCATGGCGCCGGGTCGAGGATGAGGAGGGTGGCCGCCCCTGTTGCCGGGTCCAGATCGGGGCATGGCGTTCATCCCTCTGGACGGACCGCCAGACGGGTCGATCTTCCTGCGATCGTCCCGGAAAGGTTCTTCTTTCTTTGATGGCCTTTCTGTGACGCAGGAAAATGTTGGGTGTGTTTAATATTTAGCATATTTCACCAACTTCAGTTTTATTGCTGCTCAGCTTTTGCAGAGAACAAACAAACTGTCATAATTTGTTAGTTATGAAATTTGGTGAAAAGCACGGCTAACTAAAAAGGTTAGTTGCACTAATGCTAAAGTCATAGCTACTCAAAAACATTAGTCATGCTAACGCGCTAGCGCCAATGGATATTTAAGGAAGCTAATGCTAATGTGCTAGACCAACATGGTATTTAGAGGATTCTACTGCTAAGGCTAATGCAAAGCCATGAACATTAGTTACGCTAACACCAACACAATATTTAAGGAAGCTAATGCTAAAGTGCTAAACTATCATTGTATTTAGAAGAAGTTAATACTAAATCGCTAAACCAAAGGCATAAATACTCTGGGCTAAACCAACAGAGTATTTGAGAAAAGCTAACTATAAAGCGGTACACTACTATGGTATTTAGATGAAGCTAATGCTAAAGTGCGATACCAACACAGTGTGCTGCTCTTTAATAAATAAATATACAACTAAAATATTAAATACTTGTGATTCTTTACAGAAAAATTACCAAAGTCTAACCATTTGCCTTTGACACTATAAAGCACAAACTTTTATCACCTAAAATTTAACCGAACAGAACTAAGTGTGTAAAAAATTATTGAGGTTGTTTTAATCCATCATTAATTGATTTACTACGACAGACCTACTTCTGAATAAACAGAGATTTAGTAAAAGCGTAAACCTGCTGCTGTGCGTGACACTAACCCCTGTTCTTGTCCCGGCCCTGGGGGGACCGGTCCCGCGGGGGCCCTCTCTCTCTGCGTGGGTGATTTGGCGTGGGCGAGTGAGAACTGGCAGAGGAAACCGGACTCGCCAGGTCGGCGTACATGTCGTCCGAGTCCGCGCTGCGCACCGAGCTGCTGCTGGATGAGGCCGACGACACCGAGGACACGCTGCTCACGCTCAGCGACCTGAAACGGGAGACAAGCTGTGATGCGTGTCCACGGCGACCACACCTGCAGACACCAAACCTGCTTTCACCTGATCCGACTCACCTGGATTTCCTGGAGAAATTCCCAACAGAAACAGCACATGAAAGAGGGAAAAACACAAACATGAGGAGAGTGACATAATGATGATTTAGAAGGAAAACTCTACAGTTGAGTAATAACTAGTTACATTTACTTGAGTAACTTTAAAAAAAACTAAAAAAAACATTTTTACTATGTTGTACTTCTTACTTTTAATTTGGCAGTTTTGTTATGAGGCATTACTGATCACACTTGAGTAAAATTTCTGGATTTTCAACCCACTGAATGAAAGTCAAACATGTTTTAGTCATAAATTGACCAGACACAGGAACACACCTGCAGGTTTTATTAAAGTTTCAAAAGTTTTTTATTGAAAGAAAGTGATTTGGAAATTTTTTCTTTTGTCCGATTTTGTTATTTTTTATTATGAATTGTTGTTTGCATTCTTAAAGTACCAAAATTTCCACTTAACTTTATATTTTGGTAAATCTGATGATGTATTTTTAAATATTAGTTGATTGATAATTTGATCAGTTACTCTGTACTTGATTAGACTTTTAACCACATACTACTTTAGTAATTTCTTGGACGAATACTTTTTACTTTTACTTGAGTAAAAATATGTTGAAGTTTTGCTGCACTTACTTGGGTACTCTGTGTCTTATTATTAAAGTAAGTTTTATATAGAAAGAAATTGATTTAGAATTTTTTTTTCTTTTGCTGTATTTTTTTTACTTAAGTTATTTATATTAATTATTTTGTGTTTTGTACTTTTGTTTATCTGATGTTGCAATTTTCAAATATTAACTTAATGATTTGATCAAATTCTCTTACTTGAGTAATTTGTTGGACTTTTTCTAATAGTTGGGGAAAAAATATGTTGAAGATGTGCTACTCTTACTAGAGTATAATTTTTGGGTACTCTGCCCAACTCAAACAAGATTATTCTACCTAGATAAACATTTAAGTTCAGCCATTAGCAGATAATTTGCATATTATTTTATATTTATAAAGATAGTAGGTGTATATGTAAAGGTTTTTGCAGGTCAAACTCCTGATTCCTGCTGGAACAGCTCAGATTTCGTATTTTCTGCTTGTTCATTGTGGTTCATTGTGCTCTGGTGAATAAAAGAATGCAATGTGATGTCATCAAGGTGTCTTTTGATGAACCGTATCAATGATGGGCGGCGTACCTGGACTTCCTGGACCCAGAGCGCGAGGCCGAGCCTGAGACGGAGTTGGACGACGATCTGGAGCTGGTAGCTGTGTAACTGCTGCCGCTGACGCTCCCGCTAACAGTCCTCCTGGAAAAACAAAAACAAAAGATACTCAAATGCTGGACGGTTAAAAAAATATTCATCTTGTTATCTTTACACCAACACAAATAAAAATCTGAAAAGTGTGGCAGGCAAATGTTTACAGCCCATTTGAGATTGACACCCCTTAAGAAAATCAACTTTCTTCAGATGCAACATAAATAGTAATCAAAGTTTACAAACCAAAAAAGTGAATTATTGCATTAAAATTTATCTGAAAATATCCATCCATCCATCCATTTTCTTGCACCCTTGTCCCTTGTGGGGTCGGGAGGTGCTGGTGTCTCTCCAGCTGCGTTCCGGGCGAGAGGCGGGGTCACCCTGGACAAGTCGCCAGTCTGTCGCAGGGCAACACAGAGACAAACAGGACAAACAACCATGCACACACACACTCACACCTAGGGACAAT
>CAEFZY010028482.1:0-25605 GCA_903066815.1 Brachyrhaphis roseni
CTCCTCCTCCTCCTCCTCCTCCTCCTCCTCCTCCTCCTCCTCCTCCTCCTCCTCCTCCTCCTCCTCCTCCTCCTCTCTGTGTCTCTGCACCCTAATGGAATGACCATAGAGTTGATGCTGAAGCTGCAACACATGCTCTTTAGAGGTCTGTGTGATACTGAGATAAGCGATTCACACACCTTCCTAGTTGCAGACAGAAGTCTCCAGACACTCATCATCGGCTTCTTTTATGGGACTTTAATGACGGTTTAAACTGAAATTACAAGACACAGCTGGAATTCGTGATTTAAAACGAGTCTGAGGCACGAGTTCAGATCTATTTTGGATTAAATAATCAAATGTAAACACATTGATTGTTTTTGTTTGTTTGTTTTTTTAAAGCACAGTTAAAGTTTCAATAAAGTTGAATAGGGGAGCACCGATTGAACCTTTTCCTTAAAAAGACGATTTTTTGTCAAGTTGTTGTTCTTTTCTGAAAAGTCACTAAATATAGCAACAAAATTGCTAAGCTGGCAACTGCGACTGGCCAGTAATCAGCCTGCTTTATCAAATCCAAAACCAGCCTGACCCTGAGCATAATGCAGCCACCACTATGCCTCACAGCTAGTGGAGTTGTTTTGGGTGTTGGGCTCACTTGTATCCCGACCCTGACCTTGACCTCGACCCTGTTGTGATTTAAATCCAGGTTTATGCTCCGTTTTTGGAGCGGCTCAATATCACCAAACTGTACTATATTTATGCTAATTCTGACTGTGTGCTAGCGCTGCGTTGGATTGTTAAAGGAGGAAAAAGTGCGACTGGAGGTACTAAAACTAAAAACACCTCCACCCTCAGGCTCTCTACTTAGGAAACAAACATAGTTACAAATGCAAATAAAAAATAAAACACAACATTAAAAAGATAAAATATTTATTTTATTTTCTTGCAAACAACAAACTATACTTCAAGGCCAAAATGAATAATAATAAAAAAAAATAGTGTGATACTTTTAGGTTTTGAAGAATACTGGAATTTTATCACCATAAAAGTTTATAATTTTTTTTCTCATGTTCAAACATAAAACATGTTTCTTTCTTATTTTATCTTAAAACTTGATAAAAGCTCAGAAACGAGAACGTTACGTACTGCACATGAGACAGTTCCCAAGCTTCCGCTTGATTCGTTTCTACACAGCTTTGATTACAATCCAGTAGCAGTGGCGAATTCCCGCTTCCAGGTCTGGACTTTGACTAGGCCGTCGCAAAGCGAGCTCCAAATCCGCCTCTCTCCGCCGCTCCGCAGGTCGGTCGGTCGGTCAGCGTGAGGCGCTGCCGCCATGAAGCTAACGGAGGGAGCAGAAACATTCTGCAGCCCTGCTGGATGCGCGGCCAGACACGTTATGTTAGTCGATATCCATCACTTAGCTTGTAATGACCCCACACACACACACACACACTCCTCTTGCTTCACTCTGCTGCTGATTCACTGATAAAGTGTGAAAGGCTTAAAAAAACAAGCTCACACACCCTCAGCAGAGCCGAGTCCGTCTCTGGGTGTTTTTTTGTTTTTTTATCGCAGACATAAATATTCTCCGATCAACATCTTGAGTTGTGGCTCAGAAGCTTTTAGCGGGATTAGTTTTCAAACTCTGCCAACATCAGCTCTGCGTGCCGCACCAGACGTTTCACCGTCTTATTTTGGAGAAAAACAGAAGTTGATTTTAAAGTGGTGGGTCATCACCCTGACCCTTAACCTTATCACTCTAACCCTGAAAACCTAATTGAGGGAGGTTGTCAGGAAAAGCGGGTTGATCCTGAGGCGTCTGTTTACAGCAGGAGCATCAGGATCCCAGAGTGCGGCTGCTAACGCTCACCGCCTCGCTCTGACGGTGGAGTTGCTCCCCGGAGACGCCGTTGCCTCGGTTGCCGCTTTAACTCCTTCCGGATCTCTTTCCGGATCTCTTTCGGTCTACATTCACTGCATGAAAATAAAAATATACTAAAAATCTCACCACGTGTTTTTGGTTTGGTTTCTGGTGTGAATATCTTAAAACTAACTTGTTTCAAGTCAACAATTCTTTAATATAGATTAACAATTTTTGCATATTATTTCACTTACAACAAGACATTTTTCCTGCTACAGGAGAAATAACCTGCCAGTTTTTTTTTATTTTTTTTTAATCAATATTAAGAAATGATTTAAAAACAAGCTGCTATATCTTGCTGAAAAGTTTCTTGTAAATCAGTTTTGTCTTATTTAAAGTGTGCTGAGATGTTTGCACTAGAAACTAGACCAGCGTTTAATCAGCAGTCCCCAAAATCTGTAGGATCATGTTGCTTTTTAAAATGTGAAAATATTTAATTTCAAATATCTGTAGGCACATCTGAGCACATTAGAGTATCGTTGAAGTTATTATTTTCTTCAGTGAATCTACTTAAAATTAGAAATTTAAATTTATTTACTGCACAGAGGAATATTTGCAAAAGAAAATTCAGTTTATTTTGATCAGACTTTGGCTTGTATGTTATATATCTTAAAGCATAAGATGCAGGTATATGCAGGGACTAAAATGTGTGTTTTAACAAAAATATAGATATTTTTAAAAGGAATATTTGTAAAGCATAGATAGTAAGCAGCAGTGACAGAAAAATGGCAAATTAAAAATAATAGTTTAGGGTTTTATTCATAATATTTAATGTTAAACTGTAAAATTATTGAATCAGGACAGTTTCAAATGCAATTTTTCTTTCTGTATTTATGCTACTTTTTATTAATCCTCATCATATATTTTAAATTTGAAATCAAATCACATGCAGGACATTTTGCTTCATAAGAAAATCTATTTTACAATTCACTGTCAAACACATTTATGGGAGGGAAATAGCGCCATGTAATATATATTATATAATGTTTTACTGCTTATGGTTATGGTTCAGAGTTTTGGTGTGTTGCAGCGGCCTGCACAGAGCAGGTGGAGGTCCATACGGAGCGGAGGGGGGTCCTCTACAGCCCGGCCTGGCCCTTAAATTACCCGCCTGGCCTCAACTGCAGCTGGCACATCCAGGGGAGTCCGGGGGAAGTGATCACCATCAGGTAGGGTCGCTGCTGCTGCACATGAGCAGCAGCAACATTTTCCTTTCTCCCTGCAAAGACAAAAACAAAAAACCCACCAACACGATCCGTCCTGGGCTCCAGCTTCCGTAACTTTGACCTCATGGAGTCGGGAGGATGCTCGGCTGACTGGCTGCTGATGACCCCGACGCGCAGCGGAGAGTCCAGGCTCTGCGGCTCCGTGCTGCCCCCTCCTTTCATCTCCACCAGGGGGCGCGTTTGGCTCTACTTCCACTCTGGGGGCAACAGCGCGGGCCAAGCGCAGGGCTTCCGTCTCTCCTACATCAGAGGTGAGGAGGGAACACTTCCTCTGCGCTCCAGTTTGCAAGAAAAAAAATAAATAAATTTGTACTCCACAAAATATTTCGCTTCACAGTCAGACACGACAACGGAAACTTAAATGTGTTTCATTTGGGATTTTATGCGATAAAAAGTGAGTGTAAGCTAGAAGGATATCATTGCATGTTTTTCCAAATAAATATCTAACGTCTTTCTGCAACTAGCGATTATGTGAGTAATCTATTAATCATTCTGACGATTAATCGATTAATCAAGTAAAAAAAAAAAAGAAATAACAGCATTCTTTTAGGGCAGTGGTCCCCAAAGTGGGTCCTGGAGGGCCGACATCCTGCATGTTTTAGTTCTCTCCCTGGTTTAACGCACATGGATCCAATGATGCCTCATTAGAGGTATAAGAAGAACATTGACCTGCTGAAAAGGTTGTTGGTACCAGCAGGAAGAGAATAAAGCATACAGGATGTCGGCCCTCCAGGACCCACTTTGGGCCCCCCTGGTGTAGAACAACGGACTGGTTTTTACACACAGCTGGACTCTGCCTGGGTTTCTGCCCTCTGCAGGTCACCTCGGTCAGAGCAGCTGCCAGTCAGACGAGTTCCTGTGCGGGAACGGGAAGTGTCTCCCTCGCTCCTGGAAGTGCAACGGCCAGGACGAATGCGGCGACGCCACAGATGAGCACGGCTGCTCCCCGCCTCCCACCGAGCCCCTCCCCAGCCTCTGCCCCCCAGGCTCCCTGCCGTGCACCGAGGCCCAGACCACCCGCTGCCTGCCCGCGGCGCTCCGCTGCAACGGGGACCGAGACTGCCGCGACGGGAGCGACGAGCTGCGCTGTCCGGACACCACCTGCGGCAAGCGGCTGGGGAACTTCTACGGCTCCTTTGCCTCGCCGGACTTCTTCCACGCCGACCGGAGCTCCGTGACCGAGCTGAGGTGCTCCTGGCTGCTGGACACCCAGGACCCCAAGCCCATCATGCTGCAGCTGGACCTGCAGCTGGGGCCCGGGGATTCCCTCCACGTTTACGACGGCCTGCTGCAACGGGCGGAGCATCTCTTGCAAGTGCTGTCGCATCACAACAACCGGCGGCCGGCGCTGCTGGAGTCCAGTCGGGGCCAGATGAGTGTCCTGTACATGGCGCAGCCTCACAGCCCGGGGCGAGGCTTTAACGCCACCTACCAGGTGCTTCCACGTTCCTAAGCTCCATGACACAGTGGCGGCCCTAAGAGGGCGACTAGTGGGGGTCATGACCCCTTCCCCCCAACTAAATAAATGTATTATTTATTTATTTCATTCCTTTACAGTTTAAAATGGACATGTCAACGTGTCGATATAAACAACATTTGTATTTACTGTATATATATAATCTAACCCCTTCTCTCAAAAGTCAATTTGCTACACCTGAAGCAAGTAAGCATCAATCAATCAGCAATATAGATACATCTTTAAACACAAAACAGCCAATGCACATAAAAAAGAAGTATATTGATTTTACTAAGTGAATGTACTTCATTACACCTTGATAGCCTGTTATATTTTATGTTCTTGAAAGTAAAATTTGATCTTCTCTCATTGGTTTCTTTTAGACAGATTGTTCCACAGATTTCTATTTATTTGTTTGTTTATTTAATTCAGGTCCAGTCTGAAAATGAACATGTCACATGTTGATAGAAACAAAAGTTTGAACTAAAAATGAGAAGAAAAAAATCTCGTATTCTACCCCTTCCGCTCAAAAGTCAATTCGCTATACTACCATAAGAAACTAAGAATAATTAGATTTGGTTTTTTTAGTTGTTTTATTTTATTTTTTAAAATCTCTGATGCCCCCAAATCATAATCTTATGATTCTTAATAAATCTTTTTTGGCAAAGGTGTTAGTAAGATACTGTTATGCATTTTAAATGTAACTTCCACAGTATAACAATCTACTACATTATGAAATAAATAAATAAATAAAGTTATATACATATATATCTGTGTCCACCCATATCACCAGCTCTATGAAATTCATTGTGGGGCCACAGTTGTCATGACGACCCGTTCCTGTCTAGCCAAGCGAAGCCTATACATTTATTTGATGTCGTATCCTTTCCTCCACCTCACAGGTCAAAGGTTACTGTTTCCCCGGGGAGCACCCGTGCGGCAGCGAGCAGGGCTGCTACTCCGACCGCCAGCGCTGCGACGGGTACTGGCACTGCCCGTCGGGCCGCGACGAGGAGGCCTGCGCCGCGTGCCCGGACGGGGAGTTCCCGTGCGAGGGAGGCGGCGGCGCGTGCTACGCGGCGTCCGAGCGCTGCAACAACCAGAAGAGGTGTCCGGACGGCTCGGACGAGAAGAACTGCTTTGACTGCCAGCCCGGAAACTTCCACTGCGGCACCAACCTGTGCATCTTCGAGACGTGGCGCTGCGACGGCCAGGAGGACTGCCTGGACGGCAGCGACGAGAGGGACTGCCTGGCCGCCGTGCCCCGCAAGGTGATCACGGCGGCGCTGATCGGCAGCCTGGTCTGCAGCCTGCTGCTGGTCATCGCTCTCGGCTGCGCCCTCAAGCTGCACTCCCTGAGGAACCGAGAGTACAGGTGAGAGACGTCGCCGTCCTACGCAGTACATCGATAAACTGCGCGACAAATTAAAAGTAGCTCAATAATTTCCATTTGCACGATGGGTTGTTTTTCTACCAAACACTGTCTGGTGCTTTGGTCTCAACTAGCCATTTGTTTGTTTTTTTGAAGGGTAAATTTTGTTTACGGAGACTTCAGTGTCCATTTTATATGTTGTTTTATTAATTTATTTAGGATATTTAAATTGTCTTCCAGTTCCAGTGTTAAATGTCCTTAAGAAATAAAAATTTCTTGATCTTCGAAAGGGTGAACTTGCATTATTATGCTGTTATTACTGTATTTGTTGAAACTGGTCTCCAATTATTTGTTCATTGGGTTTTAAATTTATGTCTTCATAAAATAAGACTTTTTTTTGATTTGGTTCTCTGAACACCCCCAGCCGGTGTTTCATTTGAGGTCACCACTGGACGGACTGCATGCATGCAACACATCATTTTATGTGCTAAAACATTTCATCATTGACCTTTCTTTTTGACACATAACATTTCAACAAACATGTCCTGACCCATGTGGCTGTAATGAACCACATAGGTTCATTAGAGTGAAGAAAAGGTCAAAGGGAATGAATACTTATCCAAGGAATAGCATCAGTGTTGATGCTTTTGTCTTTATTTCTTTATTTTTTAGTACATGTTTTCTTCTTGACAGGAATACCTGATTGAGTCTAATACTTTTAACTGGAGCTGGTGGAAATAAAAAAGGGATCATAATTAAATATAAAACAGGTTGTCTCGTTTCTCACTGTTGCTCTAATTGCAGAGCATTTGAGACTCAGATGACTCGCATGGAGGCAGAGTTTGTTCAGAGGGAAGCCCCCCCCTCCTACGGCCAGCTGATAGCCCAGGGTCTCATCCCCCCGGTGGAGGATTTCCCAGCCTACAACCCCACCCAGGTAACACCATGTGGGCTCTGCGTCGAGGGAATGTATGGCGACACGCCAGACATAACCTTTATTTCCGTTCCGCCCTGCATTCAGGCGTCGATGCTCCAGAACCTGCGGCTGGCGATGCGCAGGCAGATCAGGCGTCACTCGACCCGCCGCTCCTCTTCTTCCTCCTCCCGCCGGCGTCTCGGCCAGCTGTGGAGCCGGCTGTTCCGCCCTGCGGGTCGAGCCAGGGGCCACGGCGCCCTGCTGGACCCTGCCGAACCCGCGCAGGTCACGCTGGGGCTCCACAGCTACCACACCGTGAGGGAGGAGGGGCCCATGGGGGCGGGAGCTGCCACGCGAGACGCGGCTGAAGATGGAGGCTCGTGCTCGGCTGCGGTCGACCTCCAGGCTAGCGCGCCCGAGAGCCCCGCGTCACCGCTGTCCCCGCACTCGGCGAACAGTTCCGACTCGGAGGCGCCGTCGCCCGTCGGCGGGGTGCCCCGGTCAGACCCGGGCGCCCCTCAGGCGGCCGCTGCTGCCCCCGGCCCCCGCCGGCCATCAAAGAAACTAGTTCTGGAGCTCGCAATTAACCTAAAGGGCGTTTCCTTAAAACGCTACTCGCCCGTGGGGCCGTTTCCCCCCCGTGTCTCCTCCTGCCCAGGAGAGCAGCTCCTCGACGCAGTCGGAGCGACGTCACCCCCAGGGTTCAGCGGTGACGTCACCCTCTGAAAGCGCGCCTCCGTTAGTGGAAGGAGAGGAATTTGACGGCCATTTTTCTGTGGACGTGCCAAGCGAGGAAAGGAGCGAGGTGAACGGAGAGGGAGCGAGCTGACTCAGCGGGTTCCACACAGCGAGGAAGATGAAGACTCAGGGAGAGAAGTGCCATGAAACACGGAAAGCTCTCAGTGGGGGAAGACCGGAAAATGCTCCAATCAAGTGTCCTTCTAATGTGTCTGAGACCTTTTCCTTTTCACTGACTGCTTACTGCTCTATCCTGATGTGAATAAAACCAGCAATGTGTGTTGTTAATTTCTTTGTGAAGCTCACTGAGGATTGGAACAACTCTGATCGACCTGCTTAGGCCAAGACAAAAAAAAAACAAATCTACTGAGCAAGCCAAAACAGCTTCATGTTGCTACCCAGAGCCATTACACACCGCTACTGACTGTGAGCCGTGGAAGCCTATCGACAAGCCTCTTCCCTTCCCTCTCCTACAAGATGATATGTTTAACATTTGGTCCCAGTCTGCCACGTTTAGGGATGAAGGTGGAGATATTTATTGCTTCTGTTTGTTTAATGAAAAGGTGAACCGGTATTTTAATCGATTACTCAATCGATGCAAAAAGACAGTTATTGCTTACCTGGTTAGTTTCATTCTCACACTCAGGTTAGTCCCGCCACTGGTTTCTCATTCTCATGATGTTGATTGTTGTTAGCAAATGATGTGTTGGATATTTATTTATTGCTGCTTCGTGACGCACCATCTTCAGCTAAAATGTGGAATAAACGGCCTCAGAATTTAGTGGTAGCTTACAAGAGAACATTGCATAACAAGCTGGTTAGTAAGTCAGGATGTGTGTTTGGTTAGCTGGCCTCCAGTTAGCTACTCGACAGACATGTACGACTGTACGGTAGCTTTACCACAGCCTAGGAGTGATGGATGGAACTCCCTTTAGTTTCAAAGGCAGGATTTTTTAAACGTTTTTCATAATTCAGCCAAATTTGTCTTTCTTGTAAGCATGAGGAAAGTTCAGGAGCCTTTTCAAGCCAGCTCAGTGGCAGTGTGCAAGCAACAGGTGGGGGAAGGGGAGCTCCATGCCATATGCTTGACTCAATCAGAGAAAATTCTGGTGACTCCAGCTCTTTCTTTAATGAAGAAAGTGCTGATGGTTTGATGGAAGATTTTGAAACGGGAAACTTTTTAAAAACCTCGGTTTACCTCGATACCAGCACTAACACCCTGACTAGTCCGAATCATGTGACACGTGAGAAGTATGTTAAAATTTTACTGTTTGACACAAATAAATTGGTTGGCTTTATATTTTTGAAAAGTACTCCGTCTCCTTGAACTGAATTAGCCAACATGAACGCTTCAGCCACGTCACATTTATAGTTTAATGGCTGTTAGCTGGCAGTTAGCTTAGCTTAGCTCAGCATACAGACTGGAAACAGAAAATGCTAGATTTGCTCATTTTTTTGACCGTGCGTTGAATTGGATACTTGCGGTTGTAATATCTGTCAACATTTGTCAATATCAATATTTTTTCTTAAACGTGTGGAGTGTACATTAGCAAGTTAGCTTAGTGCAAAATTAGGAATTTGGGGGAAGGGAAACATTTTGCTGCTTCTTCCTGTTTTCATTATCTGTTGGGTTAAACTAACAGCTTGCTTCAGGTTTTATATTTAACATTTAAATGAGGTTCCTCAATATGTTCTTTTACCTCATGCAACTTGGCCTAAGCACATTTAGCAATTGGTAAAAATAGAAAAAAAAGTCTAAGCAGCTGTTTCCTCCTGGTTTTGAACTTTGTACTAAGCTAATCTTGCTACAAGGCTTATATATTATATATGTAACACTAATAATATTTTTTTCCAATGAAACTTGTTTAACTTATTTTGTGAAATATTGGAAAGCAGGCATCAGTTTCAGCTTGAAATATTTCTCCTGCGCTTCAACATAAAATTATTGCTTAGCATTTCTTATTTGCCAAGTCATGAGTTTTTAAATACCCAAACTGGGGTGAATGCAGAGGTCAAAGACCCCCGGATGTTGCCTGTAAATGTGCGCAGCCACGTTAAATGTTCTTTGGCTTGAATAATCCAAACTTTCTCCACACAAAGACTGTGAAGACAGTGGAGACGAACGCTACGGATCCCACATAAACGTCTCGCTCTGTTTGTGGAACTGCTCGAGGAAATGATGAAAGTTTTTTTTCTAATATGAGACAATAAAGAAAATAACTATTTTTCAGTTTTCGGTGGTGGCTATCTTCCATTTTCTGCTCGTGTCTTTGGCGCGTTTTGTAAACGCCATTTTTCGATGGCAAGAGCCGCTTCGACCCATTACGGCTGGACGACTACAGATAGAAATGTAGTTTTTCTATTTACCTGTTGAACTATCGCACCAATATTTTTGCAGTAAAAAAAAGGAATGGTTTAACTTTGTCCAGGAAAGCAAGAGACATTGTTAGGAGCTTAACGTGGGTTCATGAATGAAACTTTTAGTTTTTTCTTATCCAGCTTGCTGAATGTTCATCCACAGGCTTTGCCAACCCATTCATTCCTCCTGAACATTTTCACATTTTGTCACATTCAACCACACTGTATTGGCATTTGATATGACAACACAAAGTGACAAATTGCCTTTGAGGTGGAAAGGAAATGGTTTTACAAATTAAAATCTGGAAAGTGTGTCATGATTTTTTTGCAGTTAATTTTCTGAAGGAAAACCTCACCAGAGCAGGACACTATGATGTGCAGCTCTACCTTTAAGCCACACATGGAGTATAGAGTGGTTTACTCTATGGGTGATCAAAAAACCTGTAAAAACAAATATGAGTATTTTTGCAAAGCACTGTTCTTTTTTTTTTCTTGTACTTTCATAAAACGCTGATGCATCATGTCGTGGTTTTTCTGTCAAAACTCATTTGACAGCCCTGGTCGACTGTTTGTGATATTTTGCCTTCCTGGACGGTTCGGTTCCAGTTCACCGCTGCATCAAATCAACGATATTCATTTGGTAAAACCTTGTGTAAATATGTTTTTTTTTTCCCTCTGGTGACATTTAAAATCTCAGTAAACATGTATTATTTGGAGTGGTTTAATAAGGTTTTGTTGTGTGGGTAATCTGAAAAAGTTGGGTTCCATTTAACCTCCCAGATGAATTAAATAATTTCCAATATGTTAATTCCCAACATTAGTGTTAATGGTTTCGTTTGAGCATTGTTGAGTTTAACTGAATTAGGTGGAGAATAATTTAAGGTTTGTAATTTAGGTTGGGTTGTTATTCCCATCAAAGTCTGAAGCCAACACGAGTTTATATTGTTATTTTGAGATACTTAAGTTGGACACTTTTCTCCTGAAACGTATATCGAGACCTACTGAGCTAAATCTGTGTCAGTTTTAATGTGCCTGAATAAATACATAAAAGGTTTAGTTTCCCATCTATTTCTCAATTCTTTAACCAAGTGACGCAAAAACTGAGTTTCAAATTTCTACAAAAACAGATTGAAAGCAGTAAAAAAAAATATGGCAGGCACTTTGTGTACATAATATCTCCTGATATCAGCTGTCATTTCTGTCAATAAAACCATTTGGTCACAGTGCTTTGACATGTAGCTGTGCTTATTGGATACAAGTGCAACTATTTGGACAAAATCAGTAGAAATAGGCAAGCAGTTTGGGCACATAATTAAGAACCTCTACATTAGTCATCATTTTCACTAACTTAAAAATACTGAACAGGATCTAGCAACCCCAACGTGGACGAGGTAAAAGACAATAGATTTGATGGTAAACTTTTCAAATTCAAAAACATACTTAAAAAACAATATAACAATTCTTCACAAACTCAAATTTTTATGCCACTGTTTATTCTGGCAGTGCTTTTATCTGATGAGGCCACAAGCATGACAAGTGACAAATACCTTTAATAAGCTGCTATATTTAATAACACTTTCCACTGTTATCATTGTACAACTTTACACATTTTTTTTTTTCTTTTTACAAACACAAGGGTACACGCATCCGTTATGTAGTGTGTGAAGACGTCACAGCACGTCTGAGGAATGTAATCTTTGCAGGAGTCCTTGGCACCTTTTTTTTTTTTGTCTTTTTACACAGTATTTACACACTGCAACAAATACTGCCTGGACATGGCAAAGCAGACCTGTTTAAGGCTTAAGGAGTCTCTCTTTTTAAAATGTCCACTTACCAGAATACATAGGGTCTAGAAAAAGCACCACAAGCTTATTGTTGTCTCTCTAGGAAAAAAAAACAAAAACAAACAATATCTCCTCAGTAAGTTACAGTTCTTTTTAAAAGGTAATCCTGCGGACAAAATTATGTTGGCGGTCAGGTTCCCAAATGATTTAAAGGAATAGTTTGACATCCTTGAACAGAGGTTTTTTAAAAAGTTTTTGTCAGTAGAGCTTCCCGTACAAAAAAAAAAGAAAAAGAAAGCGGTGATATCGCAGTTAGTTTGTAGAAAAGTCCTGAGCGACGGGAGGCTAGCTAATGAGACAAAAGTTGAAGTTTTAGCCAATTTTAGCGATTATGGAACATGGTATATGGATGAGAAATTGGCGATAAATCTACATCTCTTATAACCGCAGAGTGTTTATGTAGAGTTGGTTTGAGAAAACTACTGAAACTTTACCTCCAGAAGAAAGAAAACCATCTCTTCAAATGCAAACACTTCACCTGCAGTATGATGCAAAAACCTGACGACACAAATTCAAGTAAGCTTTAGTACATAAACAGGACTAAAATCTGTACAAGCGTAAAACTTCATCAGTACCTTAAGTTAGTTGGCAGGTTTATAAAAAGTCAACTGGCTGGACGAGCTGTGAGCCACAAGGGGACAATGAATGTTAGTGAAATGGGAGCAGTACGACGGCGTATGAGGGCCATCGTAGATATAAAAAAATAGATATGAAAAAAATTTCAGCCAAAATTTTCAAGAAGAAACTTGGACATTTTTAGATTAATCTCTGAAAAATAATTTTAAAAAAATGAAATGTTTTTTTGTAATTTTGTTGACTTTTGAAACTCAAATTTCTAATTTCTTTAATCAAAAGTTTCTGGAATTAAGTGTTTGCGTAAAACGTAAAACTTGGATTTTTGCCACTCAAAATCTTGGATTTTTGCCACTCTTCTTTTTTTTTTCTATCTACAATTGCCCTAATGCACTACATATGGTACAAGCAGGAAGTGTACATCTGTGTTTCTGCCTTTAACCTGTGCCAGCTGCCATTTTGGACTCCATAACGCTGTCCACTAACAGGTTTGTAGTAAGTACTGTACGGTAACAAGAAATTCTGGAGTGACAACACCTTGGTCGGGTGAGCACCTCTAGAGAGTCCACCGCTAAATCTGGAAAACCTGAAGACACCGTCAGGTGCCAACCTCAGACATGAAACGATTCATTTATCCAGTTCAGCTGAAGCTTCTCACGTCTCTCTCAATTTGTAATTTTCTTGCTAGGAGAGAGAAATACAACTCAAAAAAATCAACACCGACAAGGCACATATGGTATCTCTCAGAACATTTCCGACAGATAAGAGGATCAAATAAGTGGTGTATTGTAAAAAAGAAAAAAAAAAGAAACTACAGCTGAGCAGAGAGGATCAAGAGTGATTAGTGAAACGGTGCTGGAGAAAGAAGTAGCGATAGAAATATGGCTAAGTGCAGAAACTGCTTGCATATTTGTCTTAAAAGTTTCTCTCTTCTTTTTTTTGCCTTCGTTTAAATGTTTCTCCATGCCAACTGCATTCGGGGAAGATGCACAAGAAAGTACATGACAGTGATTCTTCACAACTCACAGAGCACACAATTGGAAAACCTAAACACCAAAAACTGAAAGTGCAGGCAAAAAAAAAAACCAAACAAAAAAACACAAAAACATTGTCGCTGTTCAGTCGATGGCTTTGGCAGTGAGGGGTTCCGTCTCTGAAGAGTCTTCCTGTGGAAACACGACGTAGCACAGCTTCTGGCCCATGTAGGTCACTCTTTCTGCAAGGCAAACGGGACAGATCATCTGATGGGAATCTCTGCAAGCAGGAAGAACTGTTAAGAAAAGTATTGTGTCTGGTATCATTTATCTTTTAATAGGAATTCTGATTTATCATTGTCATGATACATTTCAATTGTGGATGTTAAATCAAAAACAAAAAACGAACAGTATGATCAGAAATGTTTTTTCTCTTTTTCTTCCACAAGAGAATCAGTAAATATCAGTAAATATGATTCATTACTGTGTGCAGTTTAGGTTACACTTAAAGTAAGTGGCGTAAATTGTAGCTCCAAGTCAAAAATTTGGGAGAACAAAATAAATAAATACATACATTAATCTCAGAAATTTCACAGAAAGAATTTGGACATTTTTTACTTTTGAATTTCTAGAAAACTTCTGAGGTTAATCTCAAAATTTCCTCAAGATTTTTTTTTGACGTTTCAAACTCAGAAATTTTCTGGAAAAAAACCTGGAAATTTCTGAGACTAAACTCAAAATTTCTGAATTTTTTTGGCAGAAATTTACTCCTTTTTCTTCTTATCTACAATGGCTGATAGGGAATTGATACTTTTTACCATTTATTTACTGATGTATCTGCTGTTTTTATACTTCTGCAAGATGTGATTTCCTATTAAAGATGTTTCCAGACAATGTGCAGATGCTTTCGCAGCTGTCTACAAAAATAGGTAACATCCTGTGTAAACCTAAGCTGTCTTAAAGAGTTACCATATATGGAACGTATTTCCTGTACTTGCCTGTTGAATAATCACTGTGATGACACGTCTATGCTTAGAAGTGAATAAATATTGAAGGGCCACAAACCCCCGTTGGAGTTGGCCTGTTAGAGTTAGCTCCTCTGACGCAGCCAAGTCTGACACCTTTTGCAAGGCTTTAAGTCCTTGTGATTCTTTCAGTTTATTTGAAAAATAAACCTAACAATGGCTTCATAAGCCACTGAAATGAAATAACAGCAGGAATGTTTTTACAAGGACAATAAGTGTGTTTGTGGAGATATGAATACTGAGCCATGCAGTCACAGTCATGCAGTTACCTAAAAAAAATAATTATTTTTATCATAACCTCATCAAAATAATATTATCTTTTTCACAATAGCATCACAAAATATCATGATCAAACTCTGAGTCCATATCGCCAGGCCCTAGTACAGTTTAAACCTTACCCAGCAGTATATAAATCCACTTGGGCTTTTCTTTCCAATGAACTCCCACAAAGTAAACAGGGACGCCTGTCAGCATGATGACCATCCCCAGGCCGCACACCACCGGCTCAGAGTACAGACTGCAGAACAGCAACAGGGCCCAGAAAATCAGGTAGGTGATGGGAACCAACAGGTTCACCTGCACACAACAAAAACAGGCAGAAATATTCACATTCATGCTTCAACACATACATGCAACTTGTACTAGACATTTTTTCTTAATATTCCAAGAAAATGCATGAAAGTTTACATTCTCCCCCACACCTAACTTAGCTGTATATACCAGCCACTAGGTGGCAGCAAAAAATTAAGTGTGCCTGTGAGAAAGATGTGACAAGATAACAGCTTATGTTAAGCCTATCCCAATAACTAATTAATCACATGATAAATTAAAATGAGCCCAATAATTTCCATGTGCGTGACTGATTGGTAGAAAGAGAGACAAAAAAAAAATCTTCAGTCTGGTTCATTGGTCTCAACAAGCCTGTTTTATGAAGGCCACTTTTATTTACAAAGACTTCATAATTCATTCTATTTGTTAATTCTGTTTATTTATTTTGGATATTTATTTTGGATATTTCCGTGTTAAATATTTGTCTAAAATTTTCAAGTTTATCCATCTTTGAGAGAGTGCACTTGCATGATTATGCCATTACTATTAGATTTTAGATTTAGATTTATTTATTTGTCATTGTCATCCACAGATTACAACGAGATTGAGATTGTGCTTAACTCGAGTTGAAGTGTATAATATACAATATAAATATACATACATAAAAAAGATAAAGAAATAAATAGTACAAAAAAAAAGGAGAAATAGATAGACATCAGAAGATGATGTCTATCTGACATCATCTGACATCATCAGATGTCAGATAGACATCAGATGTCCAGGTGTATACTCTGCGACACCTCCAGGTGTCGCAGAGTATACAGAATTACATTTTAACAAGAGATGTCAGAGCAGAAGTTCTTATGCCTTTGAATTTAGTGCCCTGATTGCCATAGAGTAGAAACTGTTTTATTAATATAAATCATGATCATTTCTGGGACAATTTATCAACCAGCAAAATTAGTCATGTTGACAGGCCTACCTGGTGTACACAAAGTGCTCAACTAATTTAGTGGACATTCATGACATAATGGACACTGGCTGAGGTACTGGTAAATGCTCCCGTTAACATCAGGGCAGATGTACCTTAATGGGTCTGGCCAGGTTGGGCCTCTTCTTGCGCAGGTAGAGCAGGCCGGCGATGGTCACCCCGTAGGACAGGTAGTTGATGAAGGACACGTAGTTGATCAGGTTGTGCGTCTCTCCAATACACAAGATGAGTACCGTGGCGATACACTGGAAGACATGCAGGTAGGTTTAAACAGAAGGAAGATGTTAAACTAAAATAACAGGTGATTTAGTAGTTTATTACGATTTCTACAATTTTGGGTATTAGGAATAAAAGCTGGACAGAAGCAGCACTTACGCAGACGAGCAGGGCGGGGATCGGTGTGCAGTTTTTCAGATGGATCATGGCCAGCAGGTACGGCAGGTGACCCTCTCTGGCTCCGGAGAAGCACAATCTGAAAGGAAAAATCAATTGTACACAGTTTTATTTTTCCTTCTCTGACATATTTGAAACCAAACATTTAGCAGCAATTACAAAAACGGACATTTCAAAAGAAGCATGAGGTTGTACCTGGAGGAGGTGAACAAATAGCCGTTGATGCCTCCGAACGTGGACAGCGCCACGGAGATGGGCATCACCCAGGAAAACATGCCCAGCAGCTTTTCCCCAAACGTCTGAAACAGCAAAACAGATGCAGCAATGTCGCAAGGTTAAAACATCTTCCAAGGTCAGTTTAACTCACAGAAAAATGGAAACATCTACTAAATGTCTACTGAAATGACAACAAGTCTGGAGAGCAGCAGAGATCTTTAAACTGACCCTTCTGGAGGAAGGGGAAGACACAAAAACACTGCATATTGGAAGGAAGATATTAGAAAGCAAAGATGTGGAAGAAGATGCTCTGGTCAAATAAAACCGTCAAAGCTACAATGGGAAGGTTTAAATTAGGAATGTCAAAACTTTTTGTTACCGATGTGAAAAATAAAAAAAAAGTACTAGTGGGACAACACTGAATACTTTTTAAAGAACCAACAATACAAAAAAGTAGGATTTTTTTACTTGTTCAACAATAAACTAAAAACGCAAAATTTTTGTAAAACAAAGTAGTTTAATTTTTCAAAGGAAAGCAAGGCGTAGATCAAATTGTGATTGAAACCTCAAAAGGAATTTTCCATGTTTACCTCATTAAAAGAAAGACATCCAGTTTGCAGATTATTTGGAATTAATTTAGAAAAAAACAAAGAAAAATGAAGCACAAGAACAATATCCAGGCCACTCTTTCTTTGAAAGCACATGCTGGGTTTGGTCAAGTTTAATACAATTATTAAAGTCACTGGATGAATGTAGTCACATTTTACACTGAAAGTAAAGAAAATGCTGAGGGGTGGTAAATATTTTGTGTTAAGCCTAACTTATTTTTATGTCTTTGTCCTAATAAAAGGTCAACCACCTTTACTGGGGTTGGGTCAAATTTGTCTAATTATGAAATTGCAGTCAAGAAAAAAAAAATCAGACGGTCACTGTACTGGGGCAGAGTTACTACATAACTTTGTAGTTCACTACACTTATGACAGTGTTTAAAAATAAACACTGTCAGAAAAACTGTGATGTTTTTCTGTATCAGATCATATCGGCTGATGCTAAACCTCAGATATTTTTGTGAAGTGAAGTGAAAAGCGGTTTGATGCATCTCTAGTTTGAAGAATGCAAACACACACCACATTTTTTCTGATTTTTACTTGTGAAGGAAAAACTGAAAATCACTTTCCCTCCATTTCACAATGATGAACTACTTTGTGTGGTTTGACAAAATGCACAAAAGTAATCAGTGGCTGCTCACCACTGCTACAGCGTTGGAGGTGAGCAGCTCCTCTGGAGTCATGGAGGTGAAGTAGGCGATGTTGGTCATGGTGTACACCAGGGTCACCAGTGGGATGGAGATGTAGATGGCAAGAGGCAGGTTCCTGATGGTAAAAAAAAAAAAAAAAAAAAAAAAAATCATTCAACTGGAGCAAAGAAGCTGAGACGCACTCCCTGTCGTAGCAGTGCCATCGTACTTGCGTGGTTCCACGACTTCCTCCGTAACGTAGTTGAGGAAGTTCCAGCCACTGTAAGCGAAGGAAGCCTGCAGGAAGGCCAGAGCTATCTGTCCAAACGACGGGTCCTGGCTGAATTCAAAGGCCACACTGGGCAGCAGGGCGTCGTAGTGACCTGCAGGAGGACGGGCCAAAAAGAGGGAGAAATTAACACCTGAAAAAGGTAATGGTTAGATCAGGAATAGAAGAAGAAAAATCTAAAATTGTAAACTAATTTTCCTGCTGTTAAGTTTGATCGTCTCATAGACTTACAGAAAACCTGGACAGTAGAGAAAGAATGCTGAGATGTCACAGTCAGTCACTCATATTTGTGAGTTTATGTTTACAAGAACTGCAACTAACAATTATTTTAGTGACAGATTATTGTATTGATCATTCTGACAATCGGATAAAAAGAAGTACACATTCTGTAGATTTTTCATTTAAGTCTTTTTTTATACAATGTTAGAAATACACAAAAAGGGCCAAATAAGCACATAACTCAATTCGTTTTTTAAATAAGGAAAACAAACAAAAGACTAAACAATACTTCTAACACATGAAAAGCTCAGGCCTTTCTGCTCGACTTAACATCAAAAACAGTGATCTGAATTTGAACCAGTTGATGCTAAATGTTTTTGGTTAGGGCATATTTACAAACAAAGGCTTTTTATCTTAAATGAAAAGTGTGTAAATCTTTTTGTACACTTTTCGAAGTGTTGCTTTTGAGTCTGAACACTCCAGTTAACGACTAATCTGTTACTAAATTGGGTGATGTAATTGGGTTAAGTCATCCATTGCTATTAATCGTATCAGTCGCAGTGTTTACCTTTAAAGATCTGGACGAGTCCAACCACGATGATGAGCACTAGAGCCAGAAGTTTTCCTACAGTGAAAATATCCTGAATCCTCGTCGCCCAGCGGACACTGGAGCAATTCACCCAGGTCAGGAACACTGTATACACGCGCACACACACAAATATATATTTATACAGACATCTCATACAACACAGCAAAAATGCTTTATTTTTGCTGTGTTGAAATCAGAAATCAGATGACGACAGAAACCTAAACCTGTACATAATAAACGCTCACACTATTCATTAGTGCCTGCTAGCCAAGCTTCTTTTTACTGTCTTTAAAAAAAAAAAAAGGTAAGCACATGATTTTCTGGGTTAACTAAATTACAAACAGAACGTTTCCTGATTTTACCTCACAGTGTCTAATCCATAAGCCTGCCTTAATCAGTCAAAATGACCTCATTTAATAAACCCACATTCTTTCATTCACCCACATGGAGTTGTGATTGTATTGGATCACAATCACATTTGTGGAAAGGTAAAGAAGCCTCTCTCTAATGTTAGTCTGGATAACAAACTTATTTTTTAAAAAAAGTTTCTCAACCAGGGAGTTGCCAGTTACAACCCTTCAACAACAATCGGGAAGAATTTAGATCACGTCGATGAAACTATTGTTTTGTTGTTGTTGTTTTAATGACTGGGAGCAGCTCTTTAGCCTCTCAAAAGCTGAAATAACACATGAACTATGACCCCAAATCTCAGAAGAGTTGAAAAGGAGACGCATTGGATGCTGATCACACCGTCTCTTCCATAAATCATAACAGACGGCAATCACATCCCCGACTCCAAGGTCTCTCTGCTCGACTTTCTAACCAAACGGCCAGATGGAGATTTTAAAATGAGCGGCAAAAGCAAATGAAGTGGATTAGCAGTGCTTGCTAATGACTGATGGTGGCATCCAGCACATGCTACTGTGGAATATCATCTCTGCTGCCTGGATGTTAAGCTGTTAGCATGTCAGACTGTCATACAGTAACAGTAACTGAATTAAAGCTGCAAATTTCCTTCAGCATAAAATACTAAGATTACTTAGTCATGCAAAACCCTTTACTTAAAACGCAAGAAAACACATCATTAAGTGAAACGCTGTAATTACCTACTCTAAACATACCCCAACACATCTACAGCTGTGCTGTTTTGCTCTGGGAGTTGCCTCCAGCCTGGAACGCTTGGCAGCGTCAACCTCGAGTTTATCAGCTCTTCAAAGTGGTTTGACCAGTGGAACAACAGCAAGATCCAAACAACCCAGGTTCACGCTGCAGCCACAGCATCTGCATCTCTATTCACTGTTGAATTGCGCAAATAAATTTGCTTCATGAAAAATGTTTTGGAGATATAATGAAGTGGGTTTTTTTCAGCTGCATAAAAATGGTTTATTTTGCAAAAATGCAATGGAAACACTTTTGTGTCACACGAGTCATGTAATTGACAATATCCACGTGTTTTTCAAATTGCTTTTCTTATTTAACGGAAATATCACAATTGAGAAATTGTGTTCTTTTGCCATTAGCTGAATATTGGCAAAGTTTTGTGCACGTTTATAATGAAATTATTAGCTGTGTTTTCATTACAAATGTGCGCAAAACTTTGCTGATAATCCACCATTGTCAAAAAAGTACAATTTTGCAACTGCAGTTTTCACATTAAATAAGAACCGCAATTAAAATCACATGTAATGTCATGAAAAAAAATAAAACATGCCTGTCTTCTTCATGGTTTGTGCCAGTGGCAACATCCGGTTGCTGATCATGTGACTCTTATGATGCAAAAAAAAAGTTTATATTGTAGTATTGCAAAATAAAATTAAATATTTCGATACCTCCAAAAAAAAAACAACCACCTCATCCTAGCGACAAAACTTTTTATTTGACAAGCAACTGTTTTTTGTTGGTTTTTTGTTGTGTTTCTATTAAGCAAATAACTTTTCAAATGATCAAATTGCACAATTATGCGGGCAATGGAAACGCAGCTTAAGACAGTGAACAATTTTGAAGCTTGTCAGGATTTTAAAAAGTTACAATTTCGCAATTTCCTAGTTGAGAAGAAACATGTTTTAAATAAAATTGGGAGCTGGAGTCCATGCATATGTAATAGTATAAATGTAGCTGTTCTTTGAATCCTGGTGGGTTTTTTAGTGAATAAGCAGCATCGTGTAGGAATACAGCAGACATGTCAGGGGAAAAGTTGTGGACCAGTTTAAAGCCGGGTTAAGTAAACTGTTTGCAGGGAGACGTTGGCTGGTTATTCTTGGGTGAAACCCACAATGGTGCCACAGCTGGAATTTTCCTTAAGACTGCAGAACCATTTCTGCTGAAACTAACAGACTTTCCAATGAGATAAGATTTATTTATTTATTACCATTAAGCGCTGTTACAAAAAAAAAAGACCAAGCACATATATAAAATCCCACTAAAAGCACATTTGTGGTTTAAATGTGACAAGATGTCAGATACTTTCGCAAGACTTTCCACTTCCCATGTCTGCTAAGTAAATCTTCATTTGTCATCCCTTTTACTAAGTTTCTGAATGATTAAATTCTTATTTTGGCGAAACAAAAACCCTAAAACCTATTATTTCTTCGTTACGCTAACTTCTCACCGCACCTCACTTTCAGACTACTAACACAGTGACTTGCATGGGAAACAATAGTGTGTGTACCGGCACATACAGACGGCAGGTCATCCATCACTAGAACAAGGTTTTCCCTCCCACCACAGAACACTTCTTCCGCTGGCAAAGGCACACACACACACAAGCCTGCACGCGCATACACTCACATACATATGCACACACTCACACATACGCACACACGTGAATTGTTGGCAGGAGGTTTTGGTGGCACCGAGCAGAGTTTTTTTTTTCTTCTCCACAGCACTGCTGAGTTTTATAGTCAGTTACTCTCTGGGTGTTACATGCGTTTCCGTTCCTGTGTTCCCTCCGCCGCCTCCCCCAAATTTCCTCTGTTTTAACCCTGACAGGAAGGAGGTGCCAGCGGCTTTGAATGTGACAGTGCAGGTAAATATGTGTGCCGCCATCAGGGGCTTCCATTGAAGGCCGCTCCAGCACTTGAATACTAAACAAATTACTGCTTTTAGCCTTAATGGATTCAGATCCAAAGTCTGTGCAGATTTATCGGGGAGGGGGACCTCGGGGTGTGGGGGGCTTTAACCTCAGGAACACCCCCTTCTGGTTCAGGATGTGGTCACTGGAGTCACTGAATTGGTAATAACTCCCACCAAGTTCCTCCAACATCAGAAAGCAGTCAGAGTTAGCTACATAGCTGGGGATGGGTGATCAATTGATTTTATAGATTAATCAAATTTTGGGCGTTTGAAGTCTATTCCAATTACCATCTATGACCATTATTAGGAATCAACTTAAAATGTATATGATGAATTGATACGATGTCTTTTAAAGTGCCTTGAGACAATATTTGATGTGAATTGCAGCTGTCTAAATAAATCAAATTCCTCTGTTATGGTCTTCACTCTTTTGGCTCTGATACTCCAACACACTGAGCAGTGGGAATGATTCCTCTCCTTATTTTAAATTAATGTAAAAAAAAAAAAAAAAAGAAAGAAAGAAAGAAAGAAAGAAAGAAAGAAAAAGCACAGACCCACAAATCAGATGATTTTTAAGGCCAAAAAACAAAAGTCTTGAAAATTAATTTTATATTTGATGATTATGTTTGTTTGGTTTTTCTTACTTATTTTTCTGATATTTCACATGTTTGAAATAATATAAATAATTGATACTTTGGGTGATATTTGTGTGTGCTGCTATTCCTGCTCTGTAAAAGACCCTTTTTTTACTCCCCTTTAACATTTTTAGGGTGTGACAGGTCATGTATGCATCTAGAAAAAACCCCAGCAAAACATAGGTTTTGCTGTTCAAGTGCTTTGCGCTATATTTCTAAAAATAACAAAACATGCACTCACTGTACAGTCACAAAACATAAACAGCACTAAATACCAAATTTCTGTTCTGCAATCGCTAAGGCCAAAATGACAGAACAGGAATTGCAGAGTTTATGTGGAAACCGCTTCAGTCTGGTGACCAACAAAGATCCTCCAGTCAAACAGTAAATGGATTTTATGCAGCATCTAATATAGAGTCCAGAACATTCTGGGGGTTTTAGAAAGCTTGCCAACACTAAATTGAAATCACTGGTCACAAACTGTGTGAGCACATAATTTCTGTAGATGGGTCAACATCCATCACATATCTAATAATAAAACTGTACTGAAGAGACAAAAGTGTTTTATTTTAAGTTTTCCTTTTTATTGTTTTGTTGCCACAAGTACAGAAAGTTCACAAACTCCAAGAAAGATTGTTCCTCCTCTAAAAACCAGCTTCAGAGTTTTTAGAGGAGATTAGGATAATTCATGAAATATGCTAAATATTTGGCTTATTGTGGAGAAGAGGAGTTGCTGAAGAGGCAGAAAGCTGAGTAGGTACAGAATGTGGTGTGGGCTTGGAGACGGACTGTCCGGCACAGCTCACCTACAGGAAATGACTACTTAACAGATTTTTCCTGCTAATGTTCAGTCTCTGGATAAGAGCATGGATTATTTACAATGGCAGGTCCACACTTGGCAGTGAGTTCCCTCAGCAGTAGTCAGCATGGACATCCTGACTGGACTGCCGCTATGCAGCCTGTTACGTAAAAAGCTGCAATGCACTGTGTAGTTTGACATTCACTCCTCAGGACATTCATAAACATTTTCAGCAACTTGATTTAACTTCACTTTTCTGTTCAATCAGACCACAGATAACGTCCTTTTTTTCCCCTCCATGTTCATCAGGGAGTCTTGGCGAGCCATGACCTGACACCCGTGTGTCACCGTTGACGTGTACTGACCACTGCAGACCCTGAACATCCAGATCATCACGACTTATTGTTATAATAACTCTAATCTGCATGCGTTCCTATTTTTACAGCTTCTCCCGCTGAGTTCTAGCTAGAAAGTCGGGACGCATGTTATAACAATACCGATGCAATGTAGTATCTCTTACAAACATAATTTTAAAGATGGAGTATTATATATTTTCCAAGCACATCGTATCATTTTAAAGTACAATGAAGTAACTATGTTACCTCCAATTGTTATAAAAATGCTGCATATATCAAATATGACTTAAAACATTTTACTCTTTGAATTTAATACCTTGAAATTGGGCCTCTGTCTCTTTTAAAAAAAAAAACTCATGCTCTTTCTGAAACTCCGCCTTCAGGAAATCAACACAACACGTCTCCTCTATTACCTCTTTAACAAGGTTTTTACCAGCGTTGCTCTGAGAAAGAGTCCTTTTTTCTAATGCACTGCATTAGCACATCTGCTAATGAGCTCAGCAGATGTGCAGTTCCACCAGGTGTTTGCTAAGTGCTGCTGGCTAGTCTGAAGGAGCTGAGGTGGAAGAGGTCCTCTGGGAGGCTGTTGCGTGCAAATTGCAGCTCCTCATTAGAGCTGTGCCTCAAAGGTGGGGCTAGGTCCACCCAGGTGTTTTTGCAAAGCTGAATGGTTGCCATGAGAGATTCAATAATTTCTCAAACATGCATGAAAGAAAGAGTCAAAGCAACAATTCAGGAATGTTTTTGAAGACGGGGGTAACATTCTAACATAAAAAAACTCCATCTTACATATTACTGCTTCTTGAAGCTCTACTTTCCATAACCAAACAGCACTTTTAACATTGATTTTAGACACTCTTGCATGTGTCTCTTCTAAAATGACTTTTGAAATGAATGTTTCCACCACAGCCTGCGAGGATCGGCCACATTGAAACGCAAAGTCAGTCATCACTGGGTGGAGTGGAATATCTGACTTTCGTTGATTTTTTTGACTGGGAAATCGGAATTTCTAGGTTCGAAGTACAACTGGAACGCAGCATAACTCATCAAGATTAATGAGAAAACTGATGCTAAAAAAAGAATTAACTGTGACACAAAGTTCTTCACTAGTTTTAGCAAACCTCACCTATACATAACCAATCAAAATAACAACCAGTGAAACCTAGAGCACCTCACCAAGTAACAAAGTATCTTCATGTAAGTGAGATTGAGCTTTGTGTGCCTATTCTTAGTAGAACACCACTAGCCCAAAACTGGACCTGTCTGGTTTTTACTCACTCACTCCAGGGTGACTTGCGTCTCCCTTGCAGTATGCTCTGCATGAGAGGAAGGAGGGGGAACGCAAATATCTGGGCTGGCTGACATTCATAAGTTACGCTGACCTCAGACTTTACAAAGAGGTGAAAATAAATCCCACAAGCATTTAACCCAGTCTGTCTGCTTAACAGTATGAACTCTTAAAGGAAGTGAGGCTGATCGCAGAAAGAAAAATAAAGTCTCTGGGACTTCAGCACTGACGAGTGACACTATGAGGATGTGGAGAGTAGTAAACAGCCAATGGGAGCCGTCGACATCCTTCCTGAAACACAGCCGGCCAATAGGATTCCGCGTCATTAATGTGCAAGGTGTCCGGCCCATTTCCTGTTTGCGTTTGACTCAGCCGCAGGAGGATCAAACAATACACAATAGCGTGGACATAGCCGCTCATTAGTGGCGTCCACAAAGCCTGGCACCATTATGTAATCCGACACTGCCACTGACACACACACACACACACTTGCACAAAACAAACCAATCAGTCCAACCAAGTCCAACTCAGATCTCAGGATCTCTTACAGGGTAACTACTGAGCATGACCATTTTAATGCCTTACTC